>JAMKCH010000688.1:0-40262 GCA_023653785.1 Ophioderma brevispina
GACATGTTTTGTGATGCCTCAGCCATTGTTCGAACGGGGGCTTCAAAAAAGTCTAAGACAGTATTAAGGTCCCAGGGAGGGACCGTCCTCCTGGCCGGAGGTCTTGTGTTAAACATCCCCTCTAGGAGACGGATCGAGCCATCGTCATTAATTGTAGATCCGTCGTCGAAAACCCCTATGGATCGCTAAGATAGAGGACTTGTAGTTTCTAACAGTCCGAAGTTTCAAGCCGCTATCAAAGCGACAGTGAGAAAGTCAGAGATCTCGGCTACAGATGCCCTAGTCGGAGACACCTCTCATCGCTCACACCAGCGAAGTAGGGTCCACGACGCTTAGAGTAAGCGGTTCCATGGTTGACTTCCTTCTTCCAGCTGATATGGGCGAGGCAGCCCTCTGCGAAAAGCTCAGAATCTCGGCATCGTTTCCGGATAATGGCCACACAGTCCACGCTAGGTGCTCCAGCGACAGACTGGCGCTCCCTCCGTCCGGAAGGGACAAGTTGTTTTTTTTTTTTTTAGGTCCGGACGGTCCGCATACCATCGGCAGAGCCCGCCAAGCGATCCACCATCGGATGAAACCAGATGTGTTTCGGCCAAAAGGGACGTGAAGGATGACACGGCACGCCTCCCTCCATTTTCGAAACCACGGCGATGTGAATCGGAATCGGCGGGAAGGCATACGCCGTGAACCCCGACCAGTCCATCGCCAAAGCGTTGACTGCGTACGCACCGGGTCGTGAGTCCGGGTTGCAATAACATAGGGAGCTGGTGACTCAGGTTCGAGGCGAACAGGTCGATCTGAAGAACGTATAATCTCTCGAAGATCGCCCGCACGACATCTCGGTTTTCATTATCCATTCCGAGGCCGTCCATCCTCCGCGAGACAGATCGTCGGCAAGAAAGTTAACGGCCCCCGGAATGTGTAATGCGGACATCTTTATGGCCCGGCCCGACACCACCTATGATTCGCATGGCGTCGAGACACAGGGACCGGGACCGAGCCCGCCCTGCTTGTTGATTAGGCCACCACGGTGGATTTGTCCGACTTTAACTAGTAACCCTGGATTGGTCACCATCGCCTCGAAGTGAGGCTAGGGTACGTTCCACGCCACAGTTCGAGGCGATTGACATGGGCTGAGCCTCGGTTCGGGACCACGTCCCGCGGCACATAGGTCCAGGGTGAACCCCCCCCAACCCGACTTCGACGCGTCCGTCGTGATGACACCATCGACGGGAGGCAGGGAAAGCGATTCCCTGAGTCAGGGTGGGGCGGTGAGACCAACCCTGCCATGTGTTCCCTGATCCCTGCATTGCTAGGGATCAGCCGGGAATCTGGGTGCTTGATCGGCCTGTAGCGCCGCCCGAGGTGCATTTGGAGCAGCCTCATGTGGAAGTGACAGTACGGGACAAGATTGACGAGACTGGCCAGCAGACCGAGAAAGTGAAGCCAGTCTCGAGCGGGGGCCTCGTAAGCAGCGCCATGGACCGTCGCAGTCTGAACCACGACATCCACCCGCTCGGCCGTCGGCTCTGGCAATGGCCGAAGCATTGCAGCCCGATCCCCAATACCTCAGTCCCTGAGAGGGGGAAACTGCTCTATTTTTTGTCGAAGTTGACATGAAGTCCCAACCTCTGCACGACCTTAACGGTACAACTGACCATTTCGGCCTCGCCTGGGGCGACGGACCGTAGATCAGCCAATCGTCCAGGTACCTGCAGAGGTTGATCCCCTGACGCCTGAGGAAGGCGCCACTTCCCGGGTCACCATCGTTAAGACCCTGGGAGAGGTGAGAGTCCGAAGGTGAGGCCACGTCCCCTCGTACGACTGGCCCTCTATTTGAAATCGGAGCCAGCGTCGGTCGGATTTTGGGACTGGGACGTGCAGGTAGGCGTCTTTCAGATCCAAAGACGACACCCAGTTCCCCTTCAAAGGACCGAGCAGAGATTGACGCAGAGTTCCATCCTGAACTTCGTCGGCCTGATGAACTGATCAAAAACGCTTCAGGTTCAGGATGGGACGCCAAGCCCCGGTCTTCTTGGGAGCCAAGAAGAACGTCGACCAGAACCCCTTGGTGAAAGGGGGGTCGACCTGGGAAATGGCACCCTTCGCCAAGACCTCGTCCAGAAGAACTTGATTCTTCGGCTTCCCCGGAAGCGGGGTAGGTTTCGGCATGGAAGTCGCTGGGGGTGACGCGGTGAACTCTAATCGGTACCAGCTCCCGCTCCCAAACCAAACACCCAACAACACTCGCACCCAAGGTGCTGGAGAAATGGCTGCCATTCCCTCACAAAGACTTAAGCGGGCCGCCAGCCGGAGGTGGTAAGGACCCCTCCCGAAGGAGAGACCACCCGCGGCGCCGTGCCCTCAGGCTAAGGCTTCTTCCCCTCAGGGCGCCTTGCTTTTGGGAAGGGGACGAGCCTTCGGCTTGTCCCGGGCTTCTGATAAGAAGTGCCGGGAGCAGGCTTCTTGGGTGCTGAGGCGGTGTCCGACATTTCGCCTGTCTTGGCGGCAACGGCTGGAAGACAGAGGAGCGGAGCGCTTCTCTTCTTCTTAGCCGAAGTCCCCGGGGAGGATATCTTCGCCTGAGCCTTTCCTTGAGTGCCCTGCTCCGACTCTACGCGTTCCGCTGAGGGCAAGCAGTGACTCACTGAACGACCTCCGAAGAGGACATCCCGTGACTCGGGCTTGGCCTTAGATAAGACCTCCGATGCTAGATCCCCGCTCAGGGTACTCAGAGTGATCAGGCATTCTCTTTCTCGCGTCGCATAAGCTGATGGGCGACGCGCCAACGAGTCACTAGGGGGAATTGGAGCAGACCGCGCTAGCCTTCACCGGAGCAGCCCCTAGGGCTGAACCAGGCGAGCTAGCGGCGGCCGGTGGCGCGCCGGACGGGGTGGCCCGAAGCCACCACATCAGCCAACGTGAAGAAGCCGAAGCTACCTCACTTAGGGAGCACCCAGGGCAGCCGCGGCTGCCTTGGACGACCCCGGGCCGGACCCGACTACTACCCCCCCTTCCCCGTGCACGCCAACCGGAGACGGCGTACCCATGTCGATGGTGCCCCTGAAACATCCGTAAGTCCGAGGAACAGAAGAGGCGCACCTGGCGGTGCGGGAACATTGCCTGTGTTCGATACATAAAGGAGGGGGGTCCCACTCATGATGGAGGAAGGGCAGCGAACGCAATTGTGCGCCATATGAAACGGGTGTGAGCGTGCGTTGCTAGATGGAATAGCATGCGCAATAAAAAAACCGTAAGAAAAATAACCAGCGTGCCGTGGAGGTCTCCGGTACGCAAACGTCAAGACACAGAAAACCCAACTCGGTAACTGAGTCACGAACGGTTTTAAGAAATTTTTTTCAAACACAGTTTTCAAATATTTTTATAAGATACCACAGCATATAATAAAATAACACGCAAACCAGACCGCATAAATTGTTAGCGAGCAAGCCCGATAACAAAATAACAAGACAAACACACACATATATCCAAAGGCAGTCAAAGCAGCAACAAGTGCGTCAATGGCTGACCTTTTGTTTACATTCCCGCTACACAGATCAGATGACCGCAAGGGCGGCAAAAAAGGATACAAAACAAGAGCTCTCCGAAGGCGTAGTAAAAGTCTCCGTTTTTCCGTCTGAATGAGCGTTATAAATCCAGAATAATCCAGTATATATACAGAAAGATTGGTATAGTAATAGGAGTATTCCTATGAGATGAAATAGTTCCACTATCAAAATCTCAGATAATTTTGGCTGCTAAATAGACAGAGGCTGTGGTAACACGTCCGTTCTGACTGGCGGCCAAACGGAATTGAGGAAGAGCTAAGGTCGACAGGGGGTGACCTGGGGCCACTGGTCGAGACCATTTCTTTTTAGGGTGTAATTATGGTAATTTGGGGGCATTCCACTTCTCAGAAGGGGAAATTGCATTATTGTTTCAGTCAACATTGGTGTAAAGGAAAATCAGTTCAGTGTAATGATTATAACATTAAAAACTTTGGGCATATATCCTCCAAAGCTTTACCTTTAGAAGCAATAATATTGACTACATATACCTGAGTAGTAATCAGCAGGAATCATTTCTAGTAGTGTTTAGGCCTTGATCACTCGTTCATTACTGTCCCAAAGTTTGATCTTGCAAATCTCGACACAACTGTAAAAATCACTTAACGAAAGTATAGTTAGGCATTAAATCCATCTTGCGATATTAAAAAAGAGCTAGGACTATCCTTGAAGAAGCTGAAGTGATACTTTCAAGGAAAAGGGTAATCATTGGAAGGAAGGAAGAGGAAAAAGGAGGAATGGATGCAGATGGAATTGAATGAGTGAGTATCCGACTCTTGCAAAGCACTGGACTCTTAATGAGATAGGTTGTGAGTCAAAAGTCCCAAGAAATTGTAAAATTTGTATTTTTAGAGAATTCTCAAACACCTTGTCTCGTGCCCAATAGGCAAACAAAATTTTGGCAGAGTCGACCAGGCAAAAAAACCTTTTTATAATTTATTATTTTTTCATAAATCATAGCCAAAAATGAAAAATTTAAGTCAAAATAAGGGCGTTTGACCAATTCAAAGTAAAGAAATTTACTACTACTTTGTGGTTTAAACAGTTTGGAATTTTCAAGCAACTCTCTATTTTGCTGTTTTGGGGTAATTAAAAGGTGAAAATTCTGGGGGGAAAAATCTGGAATTTTGAACACTTGTGTGTGTACAAAAAAGCCTTTATTTTCTTTTTTTGATTTTCAAAAAAGGGTCAGTCGATAGGAGCAAGACAAGCAACTTTTTTTTGGCATGATTTTTGACGGTGTTGGCCACACACATTATTTCTATTCTTTGTAGAAATTCATCGCATATCATCATAAAGCCTACCCAATAAGGACAGTCCATGGGAGGTGACTGCTCTCAAAACTGTTGCATCAGTACACCACAGCCAGGCTGATATCTTGGTCTGGATTGTGAGCTGAGGAATGTGTAACAAACAAATTATAATTAGCTATTGATGATCTCAATTAAAGGTTCACAGTGGATTTTAGAATGTTACTTTGATGATTAAAATTAAAAAGGCCATTTAATATAGTGTTTGCGCTTGACTTAGATTTTCCTGATAGAGTACTCATTAGGCATAGTGCACCAAGTGGCGTAGGATATTGCGTATAAAGCTAAACGTTAAGTGGCTGGGGCAACATGCGGCAATATTTTGTAAATTAGTATATAAAAAGTTTTCAATGATGCAAACATTTGAGTTCGATAGGGTGAGCCACAGAACAAGGATGATGACCTTGCAGTTGCTGCACACAATGTTCAAGATTTCCTTTTATAATAGTGGTTCATTCACAAACATCCATTCTTAAACAACAATCCCAAATTTTTTACTATATATTGCACTAGCATAAATAGTACCAAGGGGAAGTAAAGCCTCGATACCTGACGTGAAGGAGCTGTGTCATACAATGCAAGAAGAGTCCCTCAGCTGAGGCAACTTGAGAATCTGGGATAGCCATCTGAGCCCAAAGGTGCCATTACGTTTTTTTTTGTTTTTTTTTTTCCCCTCCTTGCCCCACGTCCCTTCATATTACACATAGAAGGAAGAAACAGACAAAAACTTGCCTACAACATCAGTTTGCTTGCTTGTGGACCGAGTGGAAAAAACAGTCCACCCATCAACCCTAACACTACTCTCGTTTCTAGCCTAAATACAAGCTAAAGAAGATTGGACATCTTGGGTGGGATTCGAACCCAAGGACTCCGGCACACCAGTCCCATGAGCAGGGATGACAAGCCACGAGGGTGTCGCTTGCCTGGCCAGTGATTTTGTGCCCATATGTGTGTTGCAAGTAAATACTAAAATATAAAGGGCATCTGATGCTATAGCTGTGGAATTCCTACCTGCTATCACTTGACACTTTAGGATGTGGCAGGATTTCTCCCAGGATGGTGAGGATGGTGGAGAAGTGTCCACTGGTCTTAGGTGAGGTGGTTGTGATCGCTGGGATCTTGACGGACGGACTGGCTATACCAAATGCGCTGGAGATGAAATGACCATGACTGGAACAAAACAAATATATTATGAACTGATTTAGGGATTGAAACAAGTTACAGAATGGGTCATCACAAATCAACAATGATGCATCCATGCGTCCCCATACTTTTATCCTGAAAAGGCGGCTTTTCCGAGCGGGATAAAAATCCATAGATGCATTGGATGTAGAGTTGTTGATTTGTGATGAACCACGCTGTAACATGTTTGAATCCCTTTCAACCAATGAAAATCCTTATGAAAACTAATTAATATCGTGTATAGAGGAATTATTCTCACTATAATACTAAAATGTTCCCAGTTTGACAGAAATCTTTCCTCATAATATATTTTAGCCAATTCTACAGCAAAATGATAGTTTTGGCATGTTTTTACTTTGCAGTCTGCACCTGGTGCCCTTGCACGTACTCAAGAGTTCTAAATGTAACGAACAGTGTGTTGACTTAAGCGTAACGCATAAACGCACTTTCATTAACACTGCGCCGTGCGTGACGTGCTAATTTCCGTATCAAATGTGGGTTGAACAAGGAGATAAGGTGCGTTGTTGAAATTAAAATAAATGTTATTATAGTTCCTAAAATAACCCCCCTTATTATGGGTTAATAAGGTTTATTAATAATCAGGCTAGTACACTCTAAAAATACAACAACGAAGCTTGCCTTAATAATGTATATACAGTATTTTCATTTTCTAAAGCATTCCAGTTTCTGTGCATATACATACTGATGTTAGTTAGTTAAACTAAAGTTTTAAATCTGGGTTTGTCAGGGGGTGGCCGGATTCACCTCACACGCAGCAATATATTCAGGTACAATACTGTGTCTAATTACTCCTGAAGCTCATGTCTCATGCATAACTTATGGTAGCGTTAAACAGATATCCGCTGTGCGTGTCATCCTAACCTCATTGTCAATAAAATGCACAGCAGACGACACAAATTCACAGCTCTCGAAGACAGCCGGCAGCTATTGTGAAAATTGAAGCGGTGTTTCATTGCGATATTTCATTGAACAGGTGAGCGATTTTTTTGTTGCCTATAATCCTTAACAACCGATTTATTGTGTAGCGTAAACATTGTTCTACATAGTGAAACTTACCATATCGTTGATCTGAAGGTTTTCCATACAAAATTGGCAGGTTGAAAGTGACGTGATTTCCGTGTCAGAGAAGATGAGTGAAAAAGGAATGGACTTGCATTGAATACCTAGCTTTATTTCCCGAAATTTGTGAAAATATGTCCAAGTCAGTAAAAGTCAGTCGCCATCCCAACTAGTGGTAACCTTATTTTAGCAATATACGTTCATGTACTGTAAAAGACGCTCATTGACACTTACAACATTTTTTGGTTGTATTCCATGTGGAAATGCTGTGCGTTTTGTTATTAACATGGACGCGATGGATGATTTCCATAGTGTGAGATTTCTGGCAACCGATATTCACACGGACCACTTATTTGGGCGGAACATGATGTTTTGGTGCATAATCAGTGATGGACACGGAACGTATCCATCTATTCCTTCCTTCCTTTTCCTTCCTTCCTTCCTTCCTTCCCCAACCTGAGACTTAGGTACGATGGGCCAACAGACAAGCAAGGATGCCATGTCACAGAGGTAGAATTAGCTACAGATACACATTCATATTTAATCGGAATGAAGACTCAACCTTCTTCAACAGCAGCAGAAGAACACCATATCTGAAACCTTACAAGAACTGGATCCTTCGGGCAACATCCTGAATAAAATCTCAAATACAATGACTGACTGACATAACAAAACAGGCAGTAGATAAGAGTCTTAGAGGAGAAAAAAGGAGATCATCTTAACAAGTTCAGGTGTGGGATGCTTTCACAAAGAATGTGATAAAGTCCTCCAAAAGAAAGTGTACACCATTAAGAAATTTGCATAAATGGCATATTCACAGAGGAGAAAGTATGGCACAAGTTTTGCTGTGCACAGTAGACAAGCTATTTCATGATACATCAACAGGTCTTGAGGAGGAGCTTAATCTTATTTAAAAAGTATGGGGTTTTCATCGAAGGAAAAGGGCACAATTTATTTATGTTGAGTAGGGAATAAGTTCAACGTTTTATTCAGAAATGCTAGCTCTGCATATGAACATGCAACGCAACATTGTCATTTTCTTAACAAAGGTCAAACCATTTCAGAATATGGCAGCCCAAGCAGTGCTAAACATGTTCAGAAGACAAGAATGTCTTTGTGAATTCCGGTGTCTAGGAAATATAGAGAGATACATCACAGGACCATGGATGGTGAAAGTAGGAAGGGATACAAATATACTGGAAATGAATGCAAAATTCCACAAGGCACAACAGAACTTAGAAAGGTGGATGGAGGACTACACACCTCTTTTAAAGGCTGACTCAGAGATTTCCCGATGAGGGCGCACTCAATTTTCAAACAAATCGTGTTTTTGCATGTACATAATGCTTGTCCATAATCATTGTGTGAAATAACTAAGCTCAAATCGAAGTCCTTCATATAGAAAATCACAACTTTGTTATAAAATTCCGAATCCGTAATTTTTGTTATACGCGGTATCCTATGGCACTGTTATACTGTGTATAAATGTTTACTGCATGAAAACAGAAAATCCGATTCATCTCTAACTTTGGAGTTGAACATTTTAGGTGACTATCTTTAGTTCTAGATGACTATTTTTAATTTCTACTCAAAATAATTATATTTCGAAATCTCTGAGTCAGCCTTTAACAGGAGCTGAAGTTTTATAATTGCTTAGATTCCTTTCTTGTAGCAGCCTGGACTGTCTCTGTTCAACCCAGTGATCGATCACTAATGGCCAGCCTCTTGGGTGCTATTAACACCATCAATTGGCAAACCAACTTCCAGGTGGAGACTTTTGGAATCCTTCGAGAGAACTCCAAAATGCTGCCAGGTCATGTACATCAAGCAACATGTCTGGTGAGCGACAATTTGCAAGAATGAAAAGCCACTAACACCGGGCTCCAGCAATTACAATGACCAAAATTGAAGGCAAAGAACTCTTCCACGCCAATAAGATTCAAGAACAAATGCTAAAAAAGACTCCTGGTTAGCTGGCAAAGGATATCAAATGGGCAACCAAAGAAGGAGCTGTACTTAGAGTAAGGTATCATGAAAGAGAGAGAGAGAATAAGGAGAGGGTAAAAAAAGAGGATAGCAGAGAGTCAAAGGCACTGAGTGAGAAAGAACAGAAGAAACGAGACAATGCTGAAGATCTCATAGAGTTGCTCTACAAGAATGGAGGATACTGGACTACAAAACAGAAATTTAATAATTTAATAACTTTCACTCTTTTACATTTAGGGAGTAGAGTAAATATGTAATTATTCTTTGTCCCGAACAATGATGACGGCTGAAAGAGAACTAAATGGTAACCTATCATTTACTTATTACACTTACAGAATTGTTTGAAGTGTATTCAGCCAGTACCAGCTAGCCAATCATAAGCAAACTGACCAATGATCCAGCCAGGTCACTGAACAACCTGTTAATCAGTTTCAAACAGCAGGCAGGCAGCCAGCCAAATTAGAAATCCCACTCAAAGAGCAATGATCTATAAGGCTACATTTAGAACAGACAGGAATATGCAAGTTCTGTTTGGATTGGAGCAACTCCCACCTCGCTCTCTCAAGTGGATGCACTTCAAAGACCTGGCATCCCCCATCTGTATCATATGTCTTCTTCAAAATAGAGCTAAATCCACATTGAATTCAGTATCTGAGAACATGCTGAGCTGTTAGAGCTCTTGCACTCCTGAGCCAACTGCTTCTTGAGCATTTATAGTTGGATCACCGACTCATACACTTCATCAGATCCCATGACTTAACACTGAAAGTTCCTCGTTCCAAACTAGGTAGCCTTCAGAGATCCTTTGTTCCATCTTCTGCCTGTATCTGGAATGCGCTTCCAGAATACACCCCGCATCTGGAGAAGCGGGCCTGCTTTAAAAAGGAGGTGAATCTCGGCGCCAAGAGATCAGCACTTCCTTAATTATATTGTTGTGCCCTGATATGCTTTTCATATTTATTTTTATATAACACCTAAGTAGATCCTTGTCATTTGATTGGAAGTTTATAAGTCACATGTCATTCAATAAACGATATGATGAATGCTTACGTCATAAACCGTGCATGTTTCTTTCAGACCAAGTTTAATGCGGTGACTATAGCAAGTAGTAGGAGATGGTAAATGTAAGGCAATATTTAGGCCTAGCCCTGGCTAGAACTAGGCCCTGGGTCTTGCTACTTGGCTAGCCTGGGCTAGTCTAGGCTTAGCCTAGCATATTCAAGGTTGTCTGAGACTGAGTTTAATTACAAGGATCTACTTTGATGTTATAAACAAATAATGAATGCTTTTCATTCCTGCAATGAAAAGAATATTTTCATTCGTTGAAGGATGAAATATTCCACTCAACTCGACTAAAGCCTCGTTGAATGGAACATTTCATCTTTCAACTCATGAAAAATATTCTTACCATTGCACTCATAAACATTCATTATTTGTATAATATTTTTGCATATTATATATTATATGATATGGCTGATATGATATTAGCTTTCCCATTCCCATATACCAGTAAATCAAGTTTTACTCCCACCAAGCCCATGCACTACTTGTACATCACTTCTGGTTAATGCCACAGAAAATCCCTGGACTTGTTGTAGACCACTTCTGGTTCACCCCTCCTTCACCAAAATGCCCAGGACTAATTATATAGCACTTGCAGTTTTCCCCCTCTCCACCAAAAAGCCCAGGACTAATTCCGCAGCACTTCCGGTTCACCCATTCCTCACCAAAAAGCCACAGGACTAATTCTAGAGCACTTCTGGTACACCCCTCTGACACCCAAAAATCCCTTGGAGCACTTCAGAAAAGATGACAGGACTAGTTGTAGACCACTTCCAGTTACCTCTCCCCACCAGAGAACTCCCAAATTGTTTTATCATTCCCTGTCCACCCCTCTTCCACCAAAAAACCTGGACTATTTGTAGAGCACTTCTGGTTCATGTCTCCTCCAAAAAGCCTTAACTTCCGGTTCACCGTCTCCATAAGAAAAGAAAAAGACCCACAGACTTCAATTCCATTTTACCAGGTACCCTTCCCGCGTACCCTCACTCCCGGCCAAGCACAACCAGAGGGCCCTGTGAAATATTTCATTTCTTCTTGACCCTTGTTTCCTTGTTTTTTTATTATTACTTTTAAAGCAATAATGTGACACATCGGCAACATCACGCAGTAAAAAATGATCAACTGCGGCAACTAATACTCCCTTAATGCAATGGGTAGGTGAGGTAGCAACACTTGTTTTCGGCTTCGACTGGCTGCAATTTTTGTTGTGCGGGTGTGATTCTAATCCGAGAGGTGTGGTTGACACCTCATATTAAAAGGAACATTAATATCTATCCAGTTAACATCCATTTTTGTTTTGTTTTTTTTCTCAATTTAATATGTTTTTTGAGCTGGCTACTTAGGTGCAGTTCAACTTACCATTTGGGCATGTGCAAAGAGTGATTTGAGCAAATGTGTGAACACAGGAAGTGGCTCTGCCAGGGTCATGTGTGCAGGAATGAGATGCTTAGCGTAAATCAAACACGCTAAGGTGATAATGCCGCACATCATAAAAAAAACCAGTATGAAAATTATTTATTGAAAAGGAACTATCAAAATATATGGTTCTCCAATACACAGCTGTTTGGGCCCATGCCAAATTTGTCTCTCCTCTTATTTTTAGACACTTTAAGAAGTGCCACACAATTTTTGACAACTGATTTAGTAAGACAAGACAGGCAAGACTATCACTTCTCACCTACTTCGGCAAACAAACAGAACAACACCAGTGTGGGAATCTTGCCTTATCTGCCTACAAGGTCATGATTTAGAGTCAAAAACATGTTATGTTTTATAAATCATATACTGAGGCCTGATTTCCCTTTCCAATGTTGACTGAACCATAACTTTCCCTTCTTGAGAAGTGAATGCCCCAAAATAATACTCCCCTAAAGAGACATGGAACGTCCCTACCAGACCCAGGTCAACCCTGTCGGCCATTACTCTCCCTTAGCTCCGGTTTGGCCCAAGCCCACACTAACGCACAAAACTTATGTTTTGGGTAGGGCGGAGTGGGAAGTCAACATTGCAAGGAAATCATGCCTCAGTTATCATGATTATATAAAACATACATGTTTTTGACAAATCAGTTCAAACACTGATGAACTGATTTCCTTTAAACCATGTGACGAAACCATTGCAATTAACCTTCGTTGACGATATTTTCAATCAACACCAGACATACTAGCTCCTACTAGTCGAGGTGGAACATAAAGAGTCCTCAGAAGCGGGGTCCTAAAGGTGGGGGGTCGGGTGCAGCCAAAGGTTGGAACGAAAAACGCCAGGGCATGAAAACCACATGGAATCCTAGATTCCAAAAAGTAAGGGCACAGAAGAACTCACCTAAAGGGGGGCATACACCAGGGGTGAGTATTAGGACCTGGAACTTTTAGTATTGGCGTTTAAATGACCTGGCGAAAGTCTTTTGGAACAGAGCCAGGCAGAGATTCCTACAGAGAAAGAACAAGCCTAAGGAATAGGCAGAAGAAAACCCTCAAGGAGACGGGAGAGCGGCAGGAGGCCCTAGACAAGGCCGAGAGCGCCCTCGAGCCAATGGCAAAGAACACGGCTTAACATCACTTCACGGCTCGCAAGTAGCTTGAGCTCTCAAGGAAACGCAAGGCCGACCCCCGTAAATGCGGACAGGAAAGCCTATTCAAACACGGACGAACGGGGCCTCCCGAGATCGGGAGCCCGAACGGACACCACAGAAACGAACTCAAAGGGAAGAGACAAGACTCTGACCCGAGGGAGAGGAGAGATGCTGAAGGATACAATAAACCACCCTGTAAAGAGGGCTGTGAAGATAAACCCCAATCCCGACCGTGTAGAAAGCTAACGGGAGGAGAAAGAAATCTCCGAAGCGAATCAACCGGTGAAGCGACCCGAAAGGTTAATAAGGCAAAACTCGAGCGATGCCGCACCAGAGGGACAATCGGGGGCTACGCTAAGAAATCCGCCGATAAAGATTATATCCCAAGAGGGAACTAACTTTCGAGTCGGGACCGGGGGTGTGAAACACGCCACCCTTCAGGAGTTAATGGGACATGCCAACGTCCATCCGAAGGATGAACCAAACAACCCCCACTGTGGATGGCTGAGTTAGCCAACCGAAAAGTCCGGAGGATTTACATCGGAGTTTGCTAACCAAGCCTTAAAGTAAGTGAAAAAGTCTCGAACACCCCACGGCTACAAAGCCGGAATAGGGGGACCTCGGCCTCGATTCGGAAGCAGACCGAACTACCGAGTGATGAACATGAATCCTCTGATCACCAGGAATCACGGCATCCGTGACGGATAGCGTAAAGCGGCGTCATCTTAGCCACTTCCCCCCCGAACCGGCCAACGGAGATCCGCCCGAACGGTGACGAAGTGGGGGGCGACCACTACAGACATCAACCAGAAGAAGGGCTAAATGGATCTTCACAGAAATACGTGTCGAGCCCCAAGGGCTAACCCGAAATGAAGCTTCCTAGGGGCTCGAGAAGATATCCGAGCTACTCGGGAAGTATCGCTAGATTCCCCCCGAATGGCTCGCGCATCTCTAGATGCTCGAGCGGAGACCCCGGCCATTTGGCGACTCTGCACAGAGGAGGTGACTACGTCGAGAAAGCCACGAAGGATCCTGGAAACTAGACAACCCCAAAGATCTTCTGAAACAGAATCCAGTTCGATATCAAGGAGGCAGCCCACCTAGCCGCGCAACCAAACTCTGGGGTACGGGAAGAAGGGCATCTCCAAAAGGTGGTCAATGGACAAACCAGCGGTCCTGACACGATATCCCGCTTGGAAAGCAAAAAGTCCGAGTCAAAGGAAAGGACAAAGTCCCGCCTGTGAGGGACGGCAAGACAAACAGTACGCTAGACCAACATCGCCCGGCGACAAACAGTCCCAAGAGGGGTAAGGCATCCACCTGGTGGGAGCCGACCCCAGAGCGGAACAAAAGAACCATCCCATCGCCTAGAGAATACGAGCCCTAAACCGGCCCAAACAGCTAGGCCCACTGAGGTCACCAGCCGCTAGGGAAGCCGGGATTCGTGTCCGCGACTGGAGTGGGGTGAAGGACGGAAGGGCAGTAGGTGAACCAGCCAAGACAATGAGGTCTCAAGTCCCTATACGGGGATAATGCCAGAGGATAGGAGAAAGGCCTTAACCCCCAGCCTAGGCCGCCTAATATAGGCCCCGACAGGAGCCAAAAGTTTAAGCCGCCACAAGACGCTGGCCCGCACCCCCTTAGGGTGGGCGTGGTAGCCCACCAAGCAATAGGGCGTTAGCCGTAGGCCTAAGCCAGACTAAGCCAGGCTCGGCCCCGACTGAAAGCCAAGCAGAGCTGCATGGAGGGAACCAAGCCGGTAGTCCCAAAGGGGATAAAGGTCCAGAGTAGGCAAAGGCTAGACGACGAAGGCCAATGGCCCAGGCCACGTGGACCCAAGGCAAACCGCAAGGTGCCCTATAGAACCCCGCCATGACCCATGGGCCAACGACTCCCGAGAATTCGGGGGCAACAAGACCCAGAGACCAGATCCCCCGGCCGAAGTCAATCGGTCCATGATACATGCCTAGTCTCACCGAAGGGAGAAGACGGAGATTAACGCCACACCGGCAATACTCACTAGACCCCGGCTCGGGGCACCCCGGCTGAGCCCCAATGAGGAGGGGAGCAGCAAAGCTGACCAATGCCAATGTTCCAAGTCCTCTCAGAGAGAGGCGGACCAGGCTCGGCAGCAGGGGCCTCAAGGCCCTAATACAGGGGATAAAGGCAAGAGCGACAGAAGCACCCATCGACCGAGCTTGAACAGCCCCTAGAAGGGACGCGTCAGGTCCTAGGCTAGCCGAGCCCCCAAAATGAGGAAGCCCGAGCAGCGAAAGCACCCAAGCAGTCCGGTGGCAATGTGCATAGAGGCTAAGGACCGTGGCCCCGGCGGAGCTACAGGCGATAGCATGGCAGAAAGCGCTCAGGCCAAGGTGGGCTAGGCCAGCCAACGCAGGGGCGGGAGCTACCCCCCCGCTAGACCCTCACGACGAAGGAGATTCCTGCAAGAAGGAAGCCAACGTCAGAAACAGAGCAACGACGGGAACCGCGGCGACCAAGGACGCAATACAGGCTTAGAGAGCTCACTACCCCATGCCAGCCGAGGAAGGAGTGGAAGCTACCTGGGCTAGGTCCCCCCGCTCTGCGGGGAACCCTGCCCAGGAGAAGCCTTGAGACCCGTGAGTACCGCCAAGACCTACGGCATCCCCGAGAGGAGGCACGAGAGCCTAAGCGGCGCTACAATCCCCACCATGGAACGATCGCGATCTGCTAAAGATTGAAGATCAACGCCAACGAAGGCTTATGAACAACCCCTGAGATACATCCCGACGTAAGAAGACAAGTCCATAGGTTGAGGCTGAAAGTCGACGCCTAAAGAGGCAGAGAAAAGCAAGACGCGGTAATGAGGATTGATCATCACAACCACGACTGCGAGAAACAATCCAGACCCTCCGTATGAGTGGTGGGTCGCAATGAAAGGGTAGAACTCCACGCCAAAAAGGAGGGGGGAAAAACTCCCACGACTTCCCGGACCGCAAGCCGTACGGGCCCGCGAAAAAAAAGAAGAGTCACATGCGACATAGCTAAGTACGGCACGCAGAGTGGGGTACACCGCCCTGCCCAGGCCCGTCAGGCTGTACCCGCGCAAACCACCACCCCCAACACCCCCCATGAGGTTGAAAAGTGCTGCAGCAGCGGGCGACAGCACCGCTCGATATCGGTGGAGTCACCACCCCCGTCCCCCACCTACCCGCGCACTTCCCTGGTACCAACAGCTGAGGGCGGGGCGCGACAATGGGAGCCGTGGTGAAGCCGTAGCCCGGTGGGTCCCCCGCAAGGCAGGACCACCGGTTGAAAAAACCATACCAGACTGATTTACCCCAGCAGTCCAGCCCCACTGGGGTGGGTAAGGCACGTACGGGGACGCAGCATGACCCGAAAGGTCTTGCTTCGGCGGGTACGAAGCCCCCGCGGAAGCAAGCCACGGTGCTGCTCCGCAAGCGCCGGCGGCTGGGCACCCCTTGCCCCGCCCCCGCGGACAATCCATAGTGACTGGGTTACAAGGTAACCCCGTACTGGCACCACGGAAGGTGTAACCCGTCATGAGACTGGTGCAAGCTGACTGGGTCCAGCTGGGGTCCCTCTGGCACTGTATGCTGTACAGCTGGGTGGTCCTCGCAGGACGAGCAAGACTAGTCCTGCGAGGCGTGGTGAGCGTGGATAACACCTGCGGTAGCCTGTGAAGGGGAGACCGTATTCCAGCAACCTCGGTCTACCGAAGCAGTACCCGTGGTGATAGCCACTGTAGTCGCGGTCGGGGCGTCGGAAGACACCGGGACAACAACTCGTTAGGTATCGTCATAGCACGATGGATCGACCCCCCCGGTCACCGGGGCGTCACCATCAACACTCACCACTACCGGAGTGTTCACCGCCGCGCAACCCCTTGGGTAGTGGCAGGGTGAACCGCGCCAGCCTGCACCGGTAAGCCCCGAGAGCTAAACCATGCGAGCAAGCGGCCGTTATCTTCGTGGAAGACGGGTGAACTCCCTCTGGAGAACCCCAGAGTAACACGCCGCTAGCAACCGAGCTAGCTCACCTTCGGGAGCTCCTAGAGCTGCCGGAGCTGCCCGGGAAGATCCCCGGACCTTAGCCCGAGTACCACCCCCTTTCCCTTAGGCGTAACTGAAGAATAACCCGAGCTCTAAGCTTCCAATGGGCTTCGGATAATCTAATGTCAGAAGACCAGGCACCGGTCGGTGCCCGGGAGCATTGCCGTAGGTAACGCAAAGTGAATGGGATCAAAATATTGGGGAGGCGTGACACGAGCGCACTTACGCTCCTTGTGGTGACGCGAGCCAATGATTTTCGCGTGTCAAGAAACAGTTAAAGAACATTAATGCGTCCGTGAGGGACTCCCGACACTAAGCGTAGTACTAAAGAAACCGTCCTCGGTAACTTAGTCCCAACCAAAACGGTTAAAGAAATTTTTCTAATCAGTTTCAACATATTTTTCTTAACATACAAAACAAGCATATATAAAACGGAGTGGCATCAATGATGTCAGTAATCCCTCAATTGGGATTTAGGGAATGTGTAGTTTGTGGGGCATAGGTCATGTAGGGTCATTACCGGTCAATTGACATTACCCCGGGTCTTGGCCAGTTGTTATCTTTGAAGCAAGTTTTGGGGTAGCTAGAATACAACTTAACTTGGAAGATGTTTATATATTTGGTGTCAAAGGTCAATAGGTTATTGGAGGTCAAAAGGGGCATAATGGTCCCATAAATGTCATTTGTACATCCATAAGATTCTGGACCGTGTTTCTTTAATATATTTTACTAGGCGATCCTTCGGATTTGGCTATCACCTGTGTTTTTGCGATCACCTGGCTAAAGACCCTCGGGTTTTCTGCGTTCCTTGACCTTGACTGACCCCTGATGACCCTGCCATGACCTTTAAAATTTTCATTCATCAACAAAGCGACCCCGCGCCACCAAGTTTCATTCGCCCTAATACCCACGGTTGACCACCCCATTGTAGTCGTTTGATGCCCTTTGAATGAACCCCGATGACCTTTGATCCACAAACTAATACAGACGCTGCCTTCGTAGGTCAGGGCCCCCACCCACCAAGTTGCCGGAAGTGGCAATCCTCGGTCTCCTAGAACATATGCAGTCGACAGACAACACAGTGACAGAATACCCCCGATAAATATATAGAGTGCAAGGTTTGAACGTGGGCCAAAGGTCATGGTTAGGAGGTCATTAGAGGTCAAACTGTACTCCTATATGAGTCCTACAAGTCCTTTAGCATGTTGGTGTTCACTGTAACTTATTTGCAGCAATTGTATATACTATTGTTGGAAAGCCCGCGCTGCGCGTGGGTCTTCGGGGCGTAGTGAGTATAACTCGTTATATGAGTATATGAATGGTTTTCAGCACAGCAACCAAGGTACTGTTTTCCGATCTATTAGCACCCTGGGTGCTTCATATCCATACGTAAAATCATGAAAACACAGCCAATTACCCAATAATGCCCCTACATGACTTCTGAACCCAAAAGACCCCTCGAAAATGTGGACCACAAAGTGGTAGTCGCAAAACTCTATCCACCGATATCAAAACCATATTCCACTACGTCAACGCAGCGCCGAGTGACCTGATAACGACCCCTGGAGTACCTTTGACCCCAAAATGACCCATGAAAACAGAACCACAAAACTCGTACGGCGAAACTTCTACCAACATACCAAACTCATATCCATACTCAAAGCACAGCCACGTTACTCGCTAAGACCCCTGGATGACCTTTGACCCCAAAATGACCCCTCTAAACTGACGCACAAAACGCTTATGTGGCTAAACTCTATACCACCATACCAAAACTCATATCCATAAGTCAAAGCACCGCCAAGTTAACCAACCCTACACCCGATAACTACCCCTGTGATGACCTTTGACCCCAAAATGACCCCTCGAAACATGACCACAAAACTCGTACGGCAAACTCTACACCATACAAACTCATATCCATACGTCAAAGCACTGGTTAGTTACCCGAAAACTACCCCTGATGACCTTTGCATCGCTGGCCAACATTGAGATTTTGGAATCGGGGGATTTGATCTTGGATCAAGATTTATTAGAATCCAGGGAGATTTAAAAAAAAATAGCGAGCATTTCAGTGTAATACCACCTCCTCAAGAGGGATACGCCATGGATATGTCTTAAAGATCATTGAAAGCTTCACATTTAAGGAACTGTCAAGTAGGAACTTAGTCCATTTGATTTTTTTTTTAAAGAATTACATGAACAAAGGTTGAAGTAAAAGTCCACTTAAAGGTTCGTACGTGAAAACGAAGCCACCTACATAGTTTATGAACTCTGTATCACGAGATAGAGCTCTTTACAATAAAGCTGTCCCGAAAAAAATTGACAGGCTCCGCGGATGACAGCTCCCATTTTAAGGAACTGTCAGTAGGACCTAAGGTCATTGGGATTTAAAAAAAAAATGTATTGAAATGAAAGTAGAAGTCAACTTTAAGGCTCCTAACTTGAAAACGAAGCCATCTCCGAAACATTGAACTGCACCATGGGATAGAGCTCTTAAAATAAAGCTTTCCCCGAAAAAAATTGACAGGGCTCTCGCCGTCTGACAGACCCCATTTAGGGACTGTCAGTGGAACAAGTCCACAACCAGGCCTAAAATGATTATAAACCTACACTTTGCACTAATAAGAAGATGGAGCAATGCTCCAAAAATGCAAACAGCAAATCACAACAGTTCATTACTTGTAGGCTTATCCCTTTGCACCACTGTAGTTAATTTTTAGCAATTTAAGACCAACAGCAAGCCATAGCAGTTAATGGTTAAATATAAAAATACACATTGCTGTGCTGGTCCCTCCGAAAGTCGGGAGAAAAACTATGTCATAAACCAAAGACTATATTATCTTTTCGCCTAAGATGTTTTTACTTATTTTCTTACTTGTTATACGTTCTATTTTATCCAACACCCACCATCATTTTCCATGACCCCCCCTGAATGACCTGACGCCGCAAAATGACCCTCAAAAAATGTGACCATACACTCGTTACGGCGCAACTACTACCACCAACACCAAAATTCATATACGTATGTAAAATGGACGGTGAAACACATAGCCGGACAAACGCACAAGCCCACAAAGTTGGATTTTTTTAGTAATATAGTTATCTTTGACCAAATGGGGTCAAAGCACATAGGGCCATTAGAGGTGCAAAAGGCACATGGGTCATCGTAGGGTCCATTCTGCTGCACCAGTAAGAGTCCCTGGACCAGTGGTTCCATTAAGTTTGTCATAGCTATTTTTATTTCAAAGTGTTTTATTATGTAGATTGACACAATGGGGTCAAAGGCCATATAGGGTCATTAGAGTCCCTCTATATATACTCAATATGAGACTTGGGTCTGGTTCTTTTGACTAGTGTGAAGGTAAATTCGCAAATGTACACTAAAAACCGTTTAACATTCACACTCCAGGTTAGCACGGCATGCCTGACAATGATCTGTAATGCAGTAAACTTGATAACAATGCGTTATGTCAAAATATAGAAAATATTTGGTTTGGGCTGTGCAAATCTCTTTTACAGCATACTTGACGCTTGGTTGCACCGTAATAAGAATATCAGAGGGGTCACAACATACTGGTAGCAGAGCACATTGTCGGGTTTACGGGTTTTTTTTTTTTTTTAAATTCTCTATTAATTTTCGTATGTTTCAGGCCACTTTGAGGGAATAACCTCTATCAAAATAGAGGATTATTATTGACAAATTCCGCATACTCTTGTTGAGAACAATTTTTATGATATCCTAGTCAAAACTGTAATTAATTTCTGGCGATGGTGTTTCCAACGATTTCCACCTGAGTATTGATAATGCTTAACGCCGCCACTTATTTCAACATTTCCGCTTTTTCAAGGTAAACGTCGAATGTTAGGCCAATTATGTAGTGGATCGAGCACCCGTCGTGCAAATATCTAAAACCCGTCAAAAGTAAGGTCAGCGTTTTGTCGTCCCAACTCGCCATAGAAATATAGTATCCCAGTGTAAGGGTATTAAAAATATTGGCCGAAGTATGCCCCGCTGTCGCAAGGGAATACCCTCTTTTGTTTTTATCATATTTATAGGATCGAATATTTAGGTATATAGAAAACCTAATATAGTAAAGTGCCTTCAACTTTAATCCACAGGGGGACGTTATATTCCAGAGAGTGGTTTTTCAACATTTTCAAGGTTCCTTAAAACGGTGAACGAAGTTTTACAACATCGTTAGAGGAACCGCCACGCTGGGCATGGTAATACATTGTATCGAAAACAGCAACAAGACTTAATGATGACAACCATATAAAGGTTTCTTTCTTCTTCTCAGCGTACACCAAACTTGTTTCTCAAAGAACTCCAAAAATATAACCAATATACATACACTAAAAATTCTAAAACTTTACTTGCCGTCAAACAACAATCACACCACAACCCACTTTTCACCCATCCTAGTCCCTACATGTATCCATAAACACACTCCTGCATAGTCGTATAAATGGCCATAAATGGGAAAAAAAGGTGCCTTCTGCAAAGGACGATACCAGGATACCAAATTTGCATAAGTACAACTTAATATTTTTGAAGTTTTGGCTTCATGAAGTAGCAAATTATACTTCTGCTGAAAAATTCTTTGAAACTTGGTTGCAAAATACCCGAGTTGATAAACAAAACTCAATTCTGATCTCAAGTAAAGCAACTTCTATTTGTGTCATCTCTAGTCGGTCGACCTTCTCCAGGATTTGTTTACAACACTAAATCTACTCAAGGCATGACTCGCACGTGTGTTGACCTCATCCCCTGGTAAGCCCGTTGGTAGATAAGGGGTGGTAACATCGATCACCATTTCATGTATCCCTGAAAACCCCCACTAGAACCGTTATAGGTGCACACATAAACCAATAGGCAGTCAGGTAGAAAGACGACAAGCCACGGACATAAAATGATGTCCAAAACGTTGACAAAAAGATATAAAAGTTAACCCAAGTTGACTGGCCGTCACTAAAATCCCAAAAATAAAACCTACGGCAAAGGCCCACTAGCTCCAGAAACAATTTGCCGATTTTTGGGCGAAAACGGACATAAAATGGCCGACTATTTTCGCAATACGAGCCGACATAGTAAACAAACAACTCCGCTCTCTTGGCATATAATCCATCCATTCAATGAATTGATGGTTAATAAATGACACAACAACACTCACCCATATAAACTGTTTTATTGATAGTAGAAACCACAAAGAAAGCAGAACGGCTCACCAAAGCAAGGCATCCAAAGCACGCCAACACGTGCGGCAATGGCACCGTTGTTTACCTTTTTTTTCCCGCACAAATTATCACATGACCGCATGGGGTAAAAAGGAATAACCCACAAGAAGCTCTCCGTCGAGGATAAATGCCATGTGTATTTTGCCGGTCAAACAGTGCTTATTCCTTAGTATACTAATCCGTAATATCCAAGGTAGTTGTGGTAGTAGTATAGGAATATTCCGCAGATAAGACAATGTCTTATATCAATATACTCTCAAGTTTGGCAGTATTAAATGGAGCCGCGACCAGGACACGTCCGTTCAGCTAGCTGACCAAAACGGAACTGAGGGAGAGTAATGGCCAACAGGGGTGTGACCTGGGGTCACCGGTAGGGACGTTCCATTTTCTCGTTAGGGTGTTATTTGTATTTTGGGCATTCACTTCTCAAGAAGGAAAAATGGCATGTTTCAGTACAACATTGGTTATAAGGACCTCACGCAGTGTAATGATTTCTTTGTATAGCATCCTCTATATGCCCATTTTCACATAGAAAGACTGTAAAACTAGATTTTTAAGAACTAATCATCTTTGCCCGCAATGAATTTCGTTAAATTTACACAAAATGTGTAGTTAGTGGATAAAAATCATCCGAATGAGTTGCAAAACTGTGTCCCGTTAATATTTTTTTTTTATTTTGCTTTTGTCATAATAAAGAAACTTTCCAACAGCTGTGAATACCATATTCCCGCCGTGCTTACTCATGGAAACATGGGAGGATAAGTTAGGCAAAATATTAAAATCTGCATCTACAGTAAAGAGATCATTCTCGTGATGTAGAATGAAAGTTCAATTTTTCATTCTCCTCTCAGTGTTATGAATGAACTTTCGAGGGGCTTTGCGGCCATATTTTGGTCTCGACGGTAACGCTCAGACACATCAACAATCTTGCATATTCTCAATTTACTTGAAGTTAATACCACACTTCCACATGCCTTTTCCTGACTAAGTTGACTTAAGACAAAAGGTCTTTCATTTCATCTTTGTAAATGTAAGGGTGTGAGACCTACACTTGAGGGGAACTCTTGCCCGGCAAGCTCCATGAAAGCATTGAGTCAAACAGGGCAATCGTCTTAGCCGCCCGATACGGAGATTGGTTTCTGTGAAGGGGTTGGTCAGAGGCTAACTGTATAGTCACTGGCCTGTTAGCAAGGACAGCAGGGTGGTTTGTATGCTATTTCTAGTCAGCTAGCAGCAAACTGGATGAAAGAAACAAAATATGATGATGTATTCTTCATGGACAAATTTTTTAATGTCTCGGAATGCTTGTTCAACTACTACCTAACCCAAAGTTTTACAAAAATCCGGTTTTGTCCCCGTCAACGGGGGTGGCCGGATTCAACTCCACTTTACAGTCAACCGCCCTGACTCCTTCCTTCCCTTTCAACCCGATTCAATGCAGCCCCGCCCTCCTCAACCCCAACCCTCCTACTCCCTCCTCCACTTGTTTCTTCTTTCCATGTCGCTTTGGACGTCCCCTCCTCCTCAAACCGCTCACCTGAATCACAAAAGCCCGTCTTAACACATGCGCGTCATCCGTCCTCAACACATGCCAACCAACGTTATTCGCCTGTCTCGCCAACGCGTCGCCCGCCTCTTCCAAGCCAACAATCTGCATCAAGTCCTCATTCTTCATCCTGTCCCATACAAAGTCACACACACAGTGCTCCATCATTGCTCTCTCTGTCCTCCCTCAAAGTCCCCATCTCATTTTCGCTCAACACCACTCTCACTCCATACCGCATCACTGAATCTCACACACTCTTTATACACCATTCCTTTCATCTTCAAAGGATTCTTTTCCCTGCAAAACACTCCCCACATTTCCCGTACACTCACCCACCCATACCTTCACTCTCGCTGTCACCCCACCTACATCCACCACCCCCCACTAATCTCTCCCTAGGTATGTGACCTCCTTCACAGACTCCCCCCTCACACAGCTTTTTCTCCTGTTCCACCATCTCCTCCAGCCCCTTCTCACATCTTCTACACACAAATCGCTTGCCAAACTAGGGTCACTCTCTTCATCTTTTGTGCTCTCCCCTGATCCATTTCCTTCCACATTTCTCACCCCACATTGAATTTTCTTTTACTCTCTTTTCCCACAGACCCCACATGGGTTCTATACCTTACTCACTCCCACCTCCCTCTCCGCCCCACTCCATCACTTTTGTCTTTCCAAGTTTACCTTCATACCCTTACTCTCGAAACCGCCTTCCATTTCCAAAACTCTCCCTCACTCCCTCCAATGTCTCACTCATTAAACCCAAGTCATCATCATACACATCTCCCACCAGCAAACCTTCTTTTGCACTCTCTGTGACCACATCATCACAATTGCAAAAATACAATGGCGAAAGTACAGAACCTGAAGTGCACACCCACCTTGACCTCAACTCCTCGACATCAGACCCCACTCTAACTCTTGTTTGGCTCATTCATAACCAAACTCATGACTGCTCTAACCACTACTTCTGGTACGCTCTCTTCCTCATCGCCCACTCCATCACTTTCCTAGGTACCCTATAATGCCCTTCTCCATCTACAAACATATCAGCTTCTTCCCTTTTAGCTTGGTATTCCTCTCGCAACCCCTTAAATAACACTGCACTATCATGCCCTTCCCTGGCATAAACCCAAATTGCATCTCATCCACTTCCACTATCTTCCGAATCCTATTCTCCGACCCTCTCCACATCTTCATTGCATGCGCTAACAACTTCACGCCCCTATATATGCACACACAAACATCAGTGCAATCCCCTGTTCCCTTAAAAATTGGAATTACCACACTCAATGCCCACTCCACCGGTCATCCCTCCCCCACCCACACCTCTGAACAAACTCCATCATCACCTCAATCCCTAGTAAGTTCAAAACCAAGGCAGTTCTCGAACCAGTCATGTCGCCAGCTTTCGCAATCCACCTTTCATTTACTCTCGCCAACAGTTGACCTCTAAATACCTTTGACCTTGGTATCGACCTTTAATAAAAACCCTGCCATGACCTGCAAGTCTCTAGGGTGCCCCTATGAGTTCGAGTTGGGTGGCTATTGGAGTCAAGGTATCCATGCAGGGGCAACTTGAAAAAGTTTAACCAAAACTTGAACTTAAACTAATACGTATGCACATGCATGCACACACACACACATACACAGTCAGACATACAGAATTTGGATTAGTATGCCTCCTACAATTCTTGCAGGTGAAACACAGATTAAGATGTTAACTTTACCTGTATACTTTCTCTAGCATGGGGATATCTTTGACACACAAAAGACTTTGATACACTCTCAGCACCACAGCAAGTACCTGAAAGAAAAATCACACAATTTTTACCAATTATAAAGGAAATGCCTGTAATAAAAAGAGATGTTCCATCGTTGACTATCAGACATGTGAGTGGGGTTTGAAATAGTACCTGAAAAATGGTAAAATATGGCGTAAAAGTCAAAAACAGGCTGAAAATAAATGAAAAAGCTACAATTTTGACTTTTTGAAGGCATTAAAAAGCTGAAATCAGCGAGAGGAACTGGGTTCAAGACTATGAAATTTTGTCTTTAATTTAACTTAATGCATGCCGATTAGTCTTTATTATTATAATTCGATACTTCCTCACTTTAAGAGAATTCTCGTCTCTGGCCCAATAACAATATTTGTCATCAGAGCAGTGACCAGGGCGCTTCATGAGAAGTGTTATTTTTTGAAGGTCTATTTCAGCTAACAACCATCACTTACCTCTTGTTAGGTTGAAAATCTAAGTTGCCTGAGTTTGGACTGTGGACCCAGTAGAGACATTGCTAAATCACTTGGGAAAGATGCCCTCATGTAAAAGATGGCCTGTAGTCAATACAATACAAAAATGTTTAGCAAACTGCTCTCTGATACTACGTTGTTGGCCTTAATATACATATCATAATGTAGATTTCACAATACACACACATGCATTACCAGAACATTAATTGATGAACAGTTTTAGATATTAAATATTTTCTGTTAGTTTTGTACTGAGTATATTCACATAGAGATAAAAGAAAAAGATGATATGCATTACTTATCCAATACAACAGTATTTTCAAAGAATATACTTTTATTAATTTTCTTTTGCTATATTTCTTACAAGACTATAAATAATCTCTGAATGTGAATTGGTTAGACTTGAGTGTTATTGTTTACTTATAAAGAGCACCTTATGTGATGATGTACATGTACGAGCAAACACATGAACATATGCATGCTTAAATGATGACAACACACACCCCAAACACATACCCACAAATGTAGAGCTACACACATACACACGCATGCATGCATGCACACACACACACACCCCAGATATTAGGTTCCTTACCTTAAATAGAAGTTCAAGGGGTGATAGAAGGTGTTGAGTTTGCGGGAACTCATCTTCCAGCAGACCGTCTAACTGTCTAAGTGTATATGGTACAATGGTGTGTTCAAACTTGCCTAATTGGTACTGTACACAATCACATATGACTGACAAACACTCATTACCTGTAAACAAAAGAATAATTTGTTAGTCTGGCAGTCAAAACGTGATATGAGAATTATGACCACAGATCTGGAACCAAGCTATAAGGCCAAGGAGGAAATGTGATATTTGATTCCTTATTTCAGGTTGGAGCGCGCATCAGATTTGCTGCTGTGGCAAATATTTCATTTCATTATTTTGTGAAAAAAATGTTTTTTCTTGAAAACTTGATAATAAAAACATATTTTCAGTTGCTCAATTATTCAAGCATCCATTCCTGTTAAGCAGTTTCCTTGGGAGGGGTGTCACAGTATACCATTAATAATGAATTTTCCCCAGAATTTTGTCCCGATTGTCAGAAGTACTTGGTGCAAAAATGCTTGAATTGATTTTTAAAGTTTGAAGAAATAAACCTGCAAATACCCCTGTTTTGTTAATTAGGCACTTGTAAACATTGTTTTATACAACAAATATAAGGTTAGTAGTGTATTCCAGATGTCTTTAGATGTAATAATGAATTGACAGTAAAAAATGAAATGACAGTAAATAATGAATAATGAAATCAGACCTCGTCGCCTTTTAAAAATCTCCAACAGGAAACTAAGAATCAACTTCCATTGGCCTATAACGGTATACATTTTTATCACTAACTCTGAAGATTATGATTAACATAAATAGGTCCATTCATACTTCACTGCATTACAGTGCAGCATGCCCTCACATTTACTGTAATGCAGTGCAGTAAAACCATCACAAGACTGCATCATATCACATTCCAAATGCAGTATGATGCAATGCATAGGAATGCAATACAATGCGGTGAAGAGCAATGCAGAGAATTTCCTTGGAGACCAAAGTAGCACCTCATCTAAAGGCCATTGACAAGCATCAACTCTTTATTTTGACTGCTACATATTTACTTTCTTCCTCCTCATATTCAATCTTTTTATTTCGCGGGAATTGTACTTGACGTGGAAATGTGCGGCATTTGTGATGCAGTACTGCAACAAAGTCAACATTAATTTTAACCAGTGATGCAACAAGATGCAGTGGGGTGCAGTGTGTCAATTTTACTGCGACATACTGCAACCCCTGACATAGGTTGACCTGCAGTTAATCCATTAGGAGTGCAGCAGAAGATATTGAAACATTGCAGTAAATGTATGAATGGACCTTTAGTATCTCAAAGTTGCACCTCATACATACCTGCTAGAGTGATTGTCATTTCGTCTCCAGCCTCCTTCTGTACAATTCCACACAGTCAATAATGTCACTAAACATCTATAGGAAAAAGGATTAAAGATGTCAATAAGGGAAAACAAGTAGGCAACAATTAGTCAAGTAATTCCAATCAAGACTAGACCCACCGAGTGAAGTATTAAGCAATCCTCTTCTGATGATAATTTCAAGGCCTCAGGACTGTTTCCCGATTAACTTTTACACACTCGTCTTAGCAACTACAAACATACACGGGTGTCACAGGCCCATGCTATTTTGGACACTATATTGAATATGTGCAAAAAACATCATGCCTGATTTTTGCGACGGTTCTGAACAAACACATGCCTGACGATATGTTCTTGGATGTCTAAAGATCCCATTTTATAACCAAGGGGTCGCTGGCAAAATCAATGAGAAAGTGCATTTTTCCATGGTAGGTTTACATAGTAATGGGCTTGTGTGGTAATATTTGCTATGTTTACCCGTTCGCCAGTGAGCTCGTCGAATCAAGATCGCTGTTAGTTCTCTATCCTTTTATTTATCTATCTCTATGGTAAATTTTAACAGGAGCCACAACAAATTAGTATCAACTCAAATGCACTGACTATGTTGTATTATAAACCTTTAGGTGCTTCCACTTGATTGACTAGTAATCAGCTGTTTTTAAAGATATCCAGATATAAAATGATTATGAAACTAGCCTAATGTTTTAACAAATACAGCGTGTGTCATCAAGTACTCAGGTGTCATTAAGATGTCCACATGCATCACTTTTATTACCTTGGATAAATAATCAAGGTAATGGGAGGTCCATGCAGTGGAGTAAATTCAGTACCCAAACTCTTGACCACAGTTGTGAACACTCTGCAAAAGAAACACAAAGAGCCTTTTCAGTAAGAATATCAACTGTTAAGTACCAATTCAGCCACCTATTTCTCCTTACTACATAAGCACACATAGTTAATAGTTAATGAATAACAGTTCCCACGTACTGTGCACATGTGTCGAGATGTCGATCAAAAAAAGTGCCGTCATTAATGATATGTTGCTGACCAGTACGGTCCAACAGCCAATCGGAAAATACGTACGTAAAACCAGGCATCGACCTCGGTCAAAGATCTTTAAACCCAATAGACAAGGCCGTGTTACGGTCTTTGGAAACAAGCTATTATTACGGTCGCGGTGTTTTATTTTTTTCTTATAATTTAAGGATTTTTCTGACGTCCAAACCCCCCTAAATAGCCGCTTGATATTGCTAAATTCATGAAAATTAGTGACATAGATGGGCATTGTAGCAAGTCCGAACAGGTGAGAGCGCCTATAGTATGCAATTATTGAATAGAAACACTGGATATGAAATTCATGTCGAATGTGAAAAATGGCTTCGAAAGTGAATCAAGCCAACGAACATGACGAAATAAACCGTCTTTTTGAAGACGATTCGAGTGGCAGTGAAGGGGAATTCGAAGGATTCCAGCGGCACGAAATCTATGGCATGTATGGCGGTGATGCGATTCTGAAGCTGAACCTGGAATCGCTGTAGACAGCGATGCCCACGCCTCAGAGTTGGACATAGCTGAGAGTAGCGATGAGCAATCTTCAGACAGTGAGGCATATGGTGATCGGCGCGTTCATGCTTGCTGGGTGGGTCGCTTGCGCTGAAGGGGATGCTATTATACGCCGGCACGATGTACCACAGCATGCAATAGGCGATGCGTTGCGGCCACCGATGCCGAATACCAATGCCTCCAACGGAATTGGATATTTTCAGTGAACTTTTCACTGATGGTATGATTGGATATCATGGGTTACAGACCAATCTGAGGGCAGCGCAGTGGCAGGTGTAAGCCTAATCTGCCTCGGAATGCACGCATTCATAGGTGGGTTGATACAGATGCCAATGAGATGAGAGAATTCATTGCATTGCGTATTGCAATGGGTCTGTCCCCCAGAAATCAGGAAGGTGATTATTTTACTTCGTCCACTTCTTTTTGGCTTACTGACACACCAAATTATGTGCGCGTAATGCCGAAACATCGGTTTCAGGCACTGGCATCATGTCTTCATTTTGTAAATAATGAAGAACAAATACGCGATAGAAATCACCAGGATTACAACCCACTCTACAAGATTCAACCACTTATCGACATAGTGGTGAAAATTGGAGAACGCTGTTGAGCCAGCTAAGCACGCTTCAATCGATGAAGCATGATCCCATTTTGTGGCCGCGTGCGATTTCGGCAATACATCAAATCGAAGCATCATCGGTATGGTGTTAAGGGATTTGCCCTCTGCGATGCCTCTACATCGTTTACTGCACAAATACAACATATACACTGGTCGTCACTATGACTATGATCGAGATCTAGGGCAAGGCAAGGCTGTAGTGTCGTTCTAAAACTGGCTCGCGACATGCCAAAGGGACCAATATTTTTATAACGGACCTCTTTTACACACTAGTCCCACGTTGGCCTACCAATTGAGGCAAATGAATATGGGGCTTGTTGGCACCGTACAAACAAATCGTAGAGGCATGCCGGAAGCGCTGAAAGCACGGCCACAACAAGATGCCCAGTTTGTGTTCAAGGATCCAATCCTGGCCGTGTCTTTCAAGGATTGCAACGACAGCGTGCGCATGCTTAGTACTGTCCATGACGCGCGAATGAATGAGCACCAGACGCGTGCAACAGCTAATGAGCGCCTTAGAAACATTGGCGATGAGAATGGTATCATTCGCACGCGCTTACCATTCATGACTGGTGCATATAACAAGTACATGCGAGGGGTCGATGGACTGGACCAGCTTTTGTCGTACAATGCATACCCGCATAGGACGCGCAAGTGGTATGTCAAGGTATTCAATTACTTTTTGGATATCTCCCTGATCAATGCCAGGAGTCTCCTGGAGCATCATACTGGCTCAAAGATCACTGCAAGTCACTTTCGAGAGAGACTTATTGGTCAGTTGCTTGCGCCATACCTTCAAGCCAAAGGCATTGAAATCCCCCGCGCAGAGGCAGGGTCAGCGTCCAGGACGCCGGGCTTTTCAGCCTGATCTTGGAAGGCTTGAAGGTGCACATTTTATCGAGAAAGGCCCACCAAACTTTCATGCGTTGCTTGCAAACGAGACGGTAGAACAGCAAGAGTGTATACCTCGTATCAGTGCAAGACCTGTCCTGATCATCCCGCCTTCTGCCTGGCGCCAATGCTTTAAGCGTTACCATACTATGGACGACTACCTCCTTGTCAGACCGCCGAAGCAGCGTCGCCTCGATGGCAATGAGGCATGATGAAACAGATGAATCCCCGATGAATCCTGTCACGTAGCTGTTCCAGACTTCAATTTTTTAGGCCCCGCCTCGTGTGGTGGCCGCGGGGCAACCGACACTGCGTGGTGTTACGTTTTAGCCATCACGTAATGTTGGTTGCTTCACAGCCTACCATACAAAACAACAGGGCAATACCAGTTGTCACGACACCGTGCATGCACTATAGCAGGCTAATCAACCGTAGAAAAATGTAAGATTTTGTCTTTATTTTTTATTTTCTATTCTTGTTTTTGTTGGATGTGTTGAAATTGTCTGATAGGAATGATAATCAAAAACAAATAATACTCAACTCAATAATGTAAGTTACATAGATAGGCATACACACACACAATGCATAAGATTTCCAGTACAAGTGTTTTTATTATATGGAAAACGTAACTTTTACATAACTTACATTGAAATACACATACCATTTGCTCAAACTTGTCAAAGTGATTATTTTTTTATTTATTTGCATTTTTATTCAAAAACAAACTTGAGAGTAATAATATACTTTTGAATACAAATATTCATTCAAAAAAAACAACCACCAATTGAGAAATCATTAGCAACAAGTCAATACAAGTAAACATGTGGCAGCTATTATAAAAGCACCCAAAACGCACCCAAATTTTTAAAATGGCTGCCCTTGGGCCAAGGAAGTGTTAAATTGTACACACTATCTTTTTGTCTTTGTCTTGGCTTTTAGTGTTGTGTGTTTGTGTCTAAATAAATTGTTGGACTGCTATCTATCTTGTCTGTGGTTGCTCGAATAGGTATTCAACCATATTACACGTTCATCCAGAATATATAGGTTTATGTCGGGCATATCTAGGCAGCTTTAATGAATTGTCAGAGGGTGTTTTGAACTTATCTCATAATGCAGAGCAATGTGCCTATACTGTACAGTACTAAACATGTGACAGTACTAAGGGACAAAATGTGTTCCAAAAGTTTAAGAATCACAGGACATTTCATAACCAAGCTAAAAATTCCGTAAGTACTAATGCTTTGTGGGCTAAAATGAGCATAAAAGTCGGGTTTTTATGTGTTAAGAATAAGATTTTCGTGGGGATCACATGACCATAATGAGGTGAAATTTCCCAATATACCCTCTGATCAAGATTCAAGAGAACTACGCTGACAACTAGCCCCCACAGATAGCATGCCAAGATTACAAGACAGTTCATAGTTCTCCAACAGCACTGATTGGAACTGACTGTAGTGAGGTCTTTGTCATGGCTCACCTACCCTGCGTTTTTCAGCTGCAACCATGTGGGAGAAGAGATATTTTTTTCACAGCCTACTGAGATTTGAACTTGGACCTTCTTTACAAAAGGCAAAGACCTTAAGCAGTGTGCCACACTCTTCCTCAAAAACAACTAACAACTCTGTATATTTATTAATCTTTCCCTGGACTGGATTCAAACCGGTGACCTCCGTATTACTAGCACAATGCTCTTGCCAACTAAACTATCAAGCCAGGGTTGGTAGAGGAGAAGTGTTAGGCAGGCCGCGACAAATATATTTTTCTAGCTTGCCCGATCGGGCAACCTCATAGAGAAAACTGCTTGCCCGAGACAGTGAAGAACATGCCCGAAAATTACCGCGATTCTCAGCGGGAAATGAGCTCCGTACAGGACTGCCAGCCGGCTGGTCTGAACTGCTGTACCGCGGGAAAAACACTGATGATTAAAAAACGGTCCGGGAAATTCCCCAAGCCAGTCTATTAAGCCTTCAACTATACAGAATACTGATCTTTCATGACTTTTCAGCTCATGACCACAGGTAATCACGTCACCCACGTGTAATTTCTGATCACAAATTTGCAATACCGGTGAAGATTCTCTGAGATGCTAACTGAGTTCTAAATCATTTTTTTGTGTCAAAACAAATGATTACGCACGTGGGCCATGCCGCCGGGGTTCACCGGCGCGTCGGCCATTTTGTAATTTTTTCAAACTAAAATGACGTATTTTAGCAATAAAAATACATGATGATATATTTAGATTTCAAATCTATATTAGTCGTTTCTGAAATGATTTTTTAAAAATAATTCAGATTTAATTACTGTTGTTTATTTTTGTTTACTTTCAATTAACATATGAATGGAAGCTATGTTCATGTAGTTGTTTGGATTGATCCATTTAATACATGGGGGTGAGGTAATTGCTTTATTGTAAATACTGAATCAGGAAAGAATTTTCAGCGCTTTTTTGGCGCGGAAAATACCAATTTATCAGTGCAAGAATCGCGCGTGAAAAGCTGGTTTTCTAACGCCGATCACCCGGACCATTAGGAATCAATTTGGAGGTGAATAATTTCATTTATGTTGGAAGCTGTCCGGCGGAAAATCGTATTCGGCTTCCCGGGAAATTTTACATTTTTCCAGCCCTGTTTAAGATTGCGAAATAATATGTGGCGAGCCAAGATCGTTGACCTGTGAACGGCTGGACTGGGAAAGCAATATCGATCGAACATCACCTTGAGCTTTGTGAAAATGGTGCAAAGGGTGCATTCCCAACTGGTCTGTCGACGTTGTGTATAAGATCTTTAATTTTTGTTGTTCCTTTATTCATGAACGGTAAAAGTAAAACTTGCAAAGGAATATGGTCTAGTAATTACTTTTTTTTCTGATTAATATAGTGACTGATTGGGAGTAAAGTCAGTAAACCATAAACCATTTAGCTGATATTTGGACCCGGGATTTGGACTTGCCCGTATGGGCACGACTACCCAAAGTTTTAATTGCCCGAAAAAAATTTCTACTAGTCCCGGGCTATCGGACAGGCGATTTGTCGCGGCCTGGTGTTAGGTCCAAAAGGTGTCCTTCTCTTTCCTAGCAGATAGTATCAGAACTATATACAGACATGCCAACTTTGGAATACAGCTTTCAGTATTCCAGAGACTAAAAATCAGTATTTTTGACCCAAAATCAGTATTCTTGCAAATTTGTAATTTTTTTGCCCAAAGTTTGCTCTACAGCCGGTATAAAGCAATATCAGTGCAGTGAAAGGCCAATTTGGCACAGCGATGTTTTTTTTAAGAAATGACATGAAGTTTAAATGTAAAAGTCTAAACTTTAACGGCCCGTAACTTGAAAACTAAGCTACCTATGTACATATGAACTGCATCAGGAGATAGAGCTCTTTAAAATACAGCTTTTCCAGAAAAAATGGACAGAGCTGCACCGTCTGACAGCCCCATTTAAGGAACTGTCAATAGAAACTAAGTCTATATGGAGAATTTTTTTAAATCTTACATCAAAAAGAAGAAAAGTCTAAATTTAAAAGGATCATAACTTGAAAACTGAGCCATCTATATACATGCAACTGCATCATGAGAGAGCTCTTTAAATTACTCTTTCCTGAAAAAGTCCCCCATTTAAGGAACTGTCAGTATGAACACAGTCCATATGGAGAATATTGTTTAGCTACAGTAGCACATTACAAATGAACTTAAAGTCTAACTTTAAAGGCTCATAACTTGAAAACTAAGCTACCTATGTATATATGAACTGCATCATGAGATAGAGCTCTTTAAAATACAGCTTTTCCAGAAAAAATGGACAGAGCTCCGCCGTCTGACAGCCCCATTTAAGGAACTGTCAGTGGGAACTAAGTCCATATAGAAAATTGTTTTAAATGCACGAAAAGTATAAAACTAAGTCTACACTTTCAAAGCTTGAAAACTTTAAAACAAAACCACTATAACAATTCATTGTTTGTAGGTCTATCCCTTTGCACCATTTAAGTTTAATTGTTAAAATACCTTTAGAAGACATTTAGCATACAGCAGTTAAATGGTTAAATCAAAATATTAATGAGAGTGAACCATCCGAATTCCGAAAGTCGGGAGAAAAACAATGTCGGAAACCATTTTAACAGACTTTATAAATTGAAAATATTTCAAATCTATGTTCTTTTATTCATTTGAAAGATATTGCCCTCTTTCCTGGGCTTTACTGTTCTGTATTTACTTATTTTCTGACTTTTTATACACTTTATTTTTATTTTAGTAACGCGACCATTTTCCGTATTTTTTTACCGGGAAAACGTACGTCCGTATTTCGCATCATTTTCCGTACGAAATACGGAAAATCCGTACTAGTTGGCATGTCTGTATATATTTACATGTGAGCTTGGCCGGATTCGAACCGGCAACCTTCGTATTAAAATGTCAATTAACAACTCTATACCCAACATAGTTACTACCACCCTCTGAGCCACCACCTCCCTCAATTATGAGATATCCGAACAGGATAAAAATAGAGACGAATCGGATGCAGAGTTGTTGATTTGTGATGAACCACTCTATAACATGTTTGAATCGTTTCAACAATGAAATCCTTATGAAAACTTATTAATATCGTGTACAGACAAACATAAATTATACTCATTATTATAATACTATAATGTTCCCAGTTCAACAGAAATCTTTCCTTGTAATATGTCTAAAGCAAAACGACAGTTTTGGCATGTTTGTTGCTTTGCAAATTTGCACCTGCGGCCTTTGTGCATACTAAGAGTTCCAAACATGACGAACAATGTGTCAACTGTCGTGTACCACGTAAACACACTTCCGTGAACACTGCACCAGGTGTGACATGCTAATTTGCATTTCAACTGTGGGTTGATAACGAATCAACAACAGTACACTCCTGTATAAGGAGATACCTTGAGTTGTTGAAACGGACATTAATCCATATAAACACCTATCTATAGGCGGCTTATCTCACATCAACCTTTTGGAGGGGACTTCTATAATACTTTCATCAGGAACAATAATCTAAGTGTGAAATATACCAGCTCTTCAAAATCACTTCTCAGAGTATAACCAATTTCATCAGTGCACACCATTATTACATCCTACCTGAGAAGAGCCATAATCTTGGCCTTGCAGACATCGGGAGGAGGGACATCATCATCAGGACTACTCTTGTCACCACTACCACTCATACTGCCACTGTCACTACTTTGCATCAGATCCTGAAATACAACAGGGGAAGCTTAAAGGCTGACTCAGAGATTTCTCTATGAGGGCGCACTCAATTTTCAAACAAATCATGTTTTTTGCATACACATAATGCTTGTCCATATACTAATCACTGTGTGAAATAATTAAGCTCAAATCAAAGTCCTTCATGTAGAAAATCACAAGTTTGTTATAAAATTCCGGATCTGGAATTTTTGTTATCCACGGTATCCTATGGCATTGTTACACTGTGCATAAATGTTTACTGCATGAAAAACGAAAAATCCGATTCATCTGTAACTTTGGAATTAAGCACTATCTTTAGTTCTAGATGGCTATTTTAAATCACTACACAAAAAATTATATATTTCAAAATCTCTGAGTCAGCCTTTAAGATAATTCATAGCACTCTAGCTGATTTTTGTTTTTGACCCTCTGAGGTCTACCGCCTTTTTTAATGCATCTCTGATTGGCTTATTGCGTGATATAGCATGATATAATCTCCGAGTAACCAATCAAAATAAACCTTATATTATCTCTACAAACCTCTTAGATTTTTTTATAATATGAAAAACAAGCAGAAAATGTTAACTGCAAAATTATCAAATCCGAATTAAAATTTGCATTTTCACCAATCCAATTTTTTGTCTGCATTTCTAAACTAGAATTTGGCGGTTCTCGGCTTTCGCTCTCACTATATTCAAAGAATATAATTATAAGCTGTGGGCCGCTCCATAAAAAAATTAACATTTTAGTGACACATACACACACACATACATACACACGCACAATGGATTGCAAAGTGGTCCTGCCAGCTATGCTGGCGGCCCACAAAAAAAAAATTTTCTCACACTTTTCATTTAAATCCCTAGAAAAACCTACTTTTATATGATTAAAGACACTATCAGGGGATTTGCAAATCAGCAAATCGAAAAAATCCATCAAAAAATCGATTTTTGTATGTATGTAACAGTCAGGTATCCTAACATACCCTGCAAATGATAAACCATAAGCAACCTAATAAGGACGAATCGGAGATTGTTGTCATTACTGTCCCGTTCGGAACACTTACTACAACAACGTGTAATTGAATAGGGATGAATCGTAATCTTTGAACACTGCAGTTTTCTCCTTTCTGTCCACTTCTACAGCTGTAAAAGGTACTTAATAGAATTCTCACAAGAACTTATCCTTCACTTTGAAGGTATTCCTGCAACTTTCACAAATATTTTTTCAATCACTGATAGTGTCTTTAAGGTCCCGGACATTTGGAAAAAACTCAATAATCGGAAGTTATCAGGGTTGTAGCTAGCATATTTTTAGTGGTGGTTGATGACAAATATTGACATATTTATAATGTTATGCCTAAAATTGTCAATACCTGCTAAATTAATGTGCATTTTTGCTCTTTGAGTGGTGCACGGCTTAGAGTTAAAATGGTGTTAGTGGTGGGGACTCTGAAGCGAGTTGGTGGGCTCGGACACCCACCACGCCCACTGTAGCTACATCCCTGAGTTTCATATACACAGTAGCATCATGGTGAATACCCAAAAATTTTATCATGCAGATCTTCCCACCATTCCCATGAAGTGTTTGCACATTGTTTATCAATATCAAGTGCTATCTCTGGGTTGACTTTGCACACTTCACTTACCTTGCATAGGCATTCAGATCTTCAAGGAACGGTCCAAGAAGTGGGGCGGAGAAATTCCATGTCGGGATAACAGAACTGATGAAAAACTATTAGGGAATCTGTGTGTAGGATGACACACAAAACAGAGAAACACATGGATGCTATTAATTATTGATAAAAGATTATTATAGTTAGTCTTTAAGGCCTACTCAACTCTAATACTGTTCTAGACAATTGTCTCGACTTCTAGGCTCTTTTTCAATGAAACTGTAACCCAATTTCGTCTGTTCCTGCCCACAAATAAGATTCGCGCATGTCCACAACCAGCCAATCTTTACCGCTAAAAGTCCTTGGTGTGCAAGGCCAGGAAAGTGCCTAACACGGTCCAGGTAAAGGGTTAATGGGTCCATGCATGCACGAGCAATTGATAAAAGGTTACCAAAAATTAAACAAACCAACATACAACACCAATATATACAGAAATATTAATCACTAGAATTTAGCGGTTCTCGGCTTAGCGCTCGCTATATTCAAAGAATATAAGCTGTGGCCGCCCCAGGACCTTTTGACCATGGCACGTGACCTTTATCTTCATAACATATGAGGGATAACATGGTGCACCTATGACAAAAGTTTGTTCCATTGAACTTCAAGTTTCAATTTAGATCAATTTCCATTTTTAGCCCATTTTTCAACTTGACTCACATGACCTTTGACCGTTCACAGGACCTTTGACCTTGTCAACCTATGAGGGATCCCATTGTGCCCCTCATGGACAGAAGTTTGGTTACAATTGAAGTTTAACTTTCAATTGAGGTCAATTTTAAAAAAAACTAACATTTTGGACACACACATCCAACAAAACACATACACACAACACACATACATACACACAACACCACGGATGCTAGGTCCTGCCAGCTATAGTGGCGGCCCACAAAAAAAAAAAGTTTGGACCATTCTGTGGTTGTTCTTTCTTTTCCTCTCTCCTCTCCCTTCTCTTCTTTGGATACAAATACGAGATCGCCAGCTATGCGCGTCTTTTTTATTAATGAACTTACCAGAGCAGTACTTGATAACAGCAGCACTCTGAGTGGTGTCAATATGCCAGCCAACAAAGGGATTATCCACGTGTCTGGAAATATAAGTGACATCATTAAATACCTTCTTGTAAACATGAGGAAAGGTAGGCATTATGTCTTTATGCATCTAGAGGTCGTTACACTCTCCTGTCGAGGTAGGTATCGGGTTGAGGGTATTAGTGGACTGAAGTTTGTGGCCCGTTGTTGTAAGGTGTAGCAACAACAACAGTCTGGCCTTGTTAAGTTGAGTGAGATGCAGTATTTGCCAATTCAAGTTCGGATTCTGTACCACACACAAGTTATGATAGGAAGAATTGCTTATGGTTTGTATGCATACATGTGAAATATTATTCATGTCAAACAAGATGTGATAATTTTTTTTAAAAGTTATCTTTAAAAAAAACCAAAAAAGAAAAATTAAAAATCACATTAAAATTATTTACAAATATGTTGGATATTCTCGGCTACATAATGGATGACTCCCATCAATGAGAGAGTACAATGAAAATTATCAACACACAAAACACATTATATTGCTGTAACATGGCGGGTTATGATAAAAAAAGTAATCACTGTTTGAATTTTTTTGTACAGGGGACTCTCCCAAACTGGTACGTGCAAATCCAATTTGATACCCCCCAACCGGTGTCAAAACTTAAAGGGGCAGTAGTGATTCCTGCACCTATTTTTTATGGTACACTAGATATCCCAGAGAAAAAAGCTTATTTCCAAAAATTTCAGTTGATTCTGGGACCACTGCGTTTTGATGAAATACGGCAAAATGATTGCACTAACGCTGCCCCATAGGCCACTGTGTTGTAATTTCTGTTTTACGGGACAGTAAAAATAAAAAATTACGCATTTACTCAAGAGAGCAGATCGAATTTGCACATACGATAGGTACACCTGACTATATACTTAGACCAAAAGTTCCAATGATATAAAAATCTAACTAAAGTCAGGGGAAAAGGTGTGGATCACGAAATTCCCCTTTACGTTTCTATACAATTATTTTCATTTGTCAGTATTTCATTTTTTCAAGAACAAAAAAACAATCTTACCAGGGCTTCAAGCATTTTCTAGGGCCGTTGCAAGTTGGTCATCACGATGGGTATCTGCATCTTGTAATAATGGGTGGTATCCTGGGATAATGTCTGTCATTTGAAATCAATTGACACAAGATGATGCAAAAAAAACAATCATCCAACAATTACTCACATATTAGATATTGAGATATTAACAATCCCTTGGACCTTACTGAAACAAAAAGAACTCGGAATTATGTCACTGTATAATTATGTCCCAGGTTATGCTATCAGTAAAGTTTTTATCAGTTACCGTACCTGTAAAACAGCATGTAGAGATACAGTATAGTCTCATCGCGTGGTTGCGGCTTCAAGCTTTCCAAATATCCAGTTGAAAAACCTGGGGAGTATACAGAAGAACAGAATGGGAAGTAGAAAAGG
>JAMKCH010000689.1:0-86283 GCA_023653785.1 Ophioderma brevispina
ACATACACACATAATACTGCACACACACACACAGACACACACATCTATACACACATACACCCAACCCCATACCGACATACACACACCTACATACATATACATACGCACATATATATATATAGTAACAATCATATTCCACATTAGTATTTACAGGTGACTATCCTTTGAAATTAGAGTGCTCAATCCCATTACAGGAGAGCGCAATAAAATAAATTACAAAGTATAGACCTCTGGAAGGCAACCGTTTACTCTTATTTTCCGTATCTATACCCCCTCACTTACGATCACTGGTACCGATCTTCAGACGATGATAACTCACAGTCGTGTCTTAACCAGTAGACAGTCTGTTATACATGCCATGGTGTAACGACTGAGGCATTTCAAGCACTTGTCTGTACTTTTCCAAATAGTCGACGAGTGCTCAACCCCTACGAGTATGGGGGCGTACTATAACATCTCGTAAACAGTAGTATTTACAGGTACTAATCTTTGGAAGTAGTGCTCAATCCCTTACAGGAGAGCGAAATAAATTAAATACAAAGTATAGACTCTGAAAGGCAACCGTTACTATTCTGAGTTTCACGGTTTACCCTCACTTACGATCACTGGGGTACCGATCTTCAGACACGGTGATGGCTCACAGTCGTGTCTTAACCAGTAGACATGTATGTATATACCTGCCATGGTGTCATGACTGAGGCATTTCCAGCCCTTGTCTGTACTTTTCCAAATATTCGGATGTGCTCAACCACTACGAGTAGTGGGGGCGTAATCTAAATCATAGATAAACAGAGTATTTTACAGGTGACTATCTTGAATAAGAGTGGCTCAATCCCCTTTACAGGAGAGCGTAAAATAAATTACAAAGTATAGACCTCTGGAAGGCAAACACCCGTTTACTCTGAGTTTCACGTATACCCTCACTTAACGATCACTGGGTACCAATCTTCAGACGGATGGTGACTCACAGTCGTGTCTTAAAACATTAGCATTTGTGTATATACATGCCATGGTGTCATGACTGAGTCATTTCAAGCACTTGTCTGTACTTTTCCAAATAGTCGCGAGTGCTCAACAACACTACGAGTATGGGGGCGTAACTCATACACAGCGATAGTAAACAGTATTTTACAGGTGACGATCTTTTGGAATAGAGTGCTCAAAGCCCATTACGGGAGAGCGTAAAATAATTGGATTGAAGCACTCTAACTACATACCATATGTAATACATTATATATATATTTCCATATATATATATATAATATATATATATATATATATATATATACATATATATACATATATACATATATACATATACATATCACATGACATATATACATATAGTAGATAAAATAAGTATTGAAACGGTGGATGGGTAGAATAGGAAAAAAATAGCATCACTGACTGGTAACATCATAAGACACAATCGGCCTACATCCAATGTCATATCCCTCATAGAAAATTGTGTGACTACAGTACCCATCTGAGGAGTATGCGGATTATATAGATTGAGAGCCAATGTACACTGTACTGTAATGACACATCCGTTTAGACGTGATATGTGAAGCAAGATTAAGGTGGAAATTACCCCTTCCAGAGTTGCTAAAAATAAAATCTACATATGAAACGGAAGGGAAAGAAATTACCTTTCTATGCTTTTTTTTGTTTGAAACTACAATCGTAGCTTCCGTTCAAAAGTTATGATCGAAAACGTAACTTCGCAGACTGAAATCTCTAATCATTTTTCTATGTATTTTATTGTTTTTCTCAAGCTGCGATATTCAATTTTTTTCCACTAAAAATTCATATCTCAAAAAGTAAATAGGCTTTTGATCTCTAGTTTCCACAATTATTTTGACAATTGAAGCCTTATTTCTAACCAATAATCCGATATAAATAGCATTTCTAAAACTAAACTAAAATTAAAAACAGTGTTTCTAGACTCCAATTGTCCGATATCTTGAAGTTGAATTTTAACGATATACCTCCTTGTACAAGGATTTTCCTCAAAAACGATTTATCTTAAGAGATGGGATAAAAGGCTAATTCAAAAATACGTATTGGCTAACGCATTGAAACTAGAATCATTCCACTAGCCCTATGGGATGGTTTAAGGGGGGTCCTTGTCAAGAAAAGAGAAAAAAATTAATTATTTTTGCAGTGTGCACCAAATAGATTCCCCTTATCAGGTTCTCCTGGGTAAGTGGCATATTCTAGTTCAAGCGGATCCCTATATGTTTAATTTACTTTTATCCCATCTCTTTAAAGTAAATCGTTTTTGAGAAATCCTTGGTACAAGGATGACATGTCCTTAAATTCACTTTCAAGATATCGGCAATTTAGTCTAGAAACACTGTTTTTTAAGTTTTAGTATCTTTCAAGAATGCTATTTTACTTTTATTATCAATTGATAATGTGCTTCAATTTTTCACAAATAATTGTGGAAACTAGAGATCAAAGCATTATTTACTTTTTGGATATGAATTTTTTAAGTTTTTGTGAAAAAAACTTAAATATCGCAGCTTTTCTTGAAGAAAACATAAACTACATAAAATATAGATAAGATTTCATTGCAAAGTTACATTTCGATCATGAACTTTTGACCGGAAGCTTAACTCCGATTGTCAGTCCAAACAAAAAGCAATAGAAAGGTAATTTTCTTCCTCGTTTTCAATTTGTAGATTTATTTTAGCCCTCTGAGGTGTCATTCCACCTTAATGAAAACTCCCCGATGTATAAATGGTACGACAAAATGGCTAGTCACATTCCAAGACCACACAATTTCAAGTCCTTGTTCAATTGTTGCAAAAACAATATTGAGCATTTTTGTTTATCAAACATGATAATTGGCAAACAACCAAATGGTATTAATTATTGTCACCAAATCATAAAACGCAGTATTGATAGTATATTAATACCAGGTGGCATTTCGAAGGCATGAAAGGCAGGAAGTGAGCAACGTGCCCTTTCCAATAGCAAAAAGCACAGGCCAGTTAGAAGTCAGTGAAATTTTATTGTGACCGCAGTAATATTACTGGGAAGTATGTCTGATTATATAAGATTAAGACCAATGGACACTGTACGGTGAATGGACATAACGGTTAGGACGTGAATTTTAAAGTAAGAATTAATGAAATTACCCCAGGTGTATAAATGTTAGCGACAAAATGGCTAGTCCACAATTCCAAACCATCTAACAATATAAGTCTTTGCGAGTGTTACAAAACAATAATTGCTATTTTTTTTGGATCACAACAGATAAGTTGCAAAACACAAATGGTCTTAATTTAGCCACCAATTAATAAAGCAACTTATTGATAAGTATATGAATACCAGGTGCATTTTCCGAAGGTTAATATTACGTAGCAAAAGCACAGGCCAGTTGATTTTATTCCTTCCAAGCAATATTTTGTTTATCACACAGTTGAACTTTAGTTCCAGTTACCTTGATCCTGGCTTGATTACCCCCTCGGCAATGAACTTGTTGCGTATCGGCACGTCTCTCTTTCGGCTTGCAAGGATCTGAAGATGTGGAGCAACCCCTATCTTCCTGCCGTCCAAAGTCATGGTTTTGTCCCGGAAAACTCTAGGGTATTGTTGCGATCACTCATCCGCACTTACTTAGCGATGATGGGCTTCCGGGTTGTTAGACTGTGTACGGGTGGGCCGCCCGGTGTACATTCATAAATTGAATTTAATCATAAGTGCGGGAAGTTTTGGAGTCTCGTAGAAACTGTGTGATAGCCTCTCGGTTTTTTCATGTTGATTTCTTTCAGGAACATAAAAAAGAGTAGTTTTGATTTTTTGCTGTAACGTTCAGCCTCCAAGCGAGCAGATTCTAGTGCAGCAATTTTACTTTCCATTTCCTTCTTCTTTTGCTTTAGTTTATTGGATGGTATCCTTGTTGATGTCGGTCACATCAGCCTCAAGATATTTCATGCCCCTATCAAGGCTCGGCAATATCGACCTTCTGATATGAATATCGGTTTTAAACTTCAGATATTGACTAGAAATTCCTCAAAGCGGGCGGCATTTCAGTATCCATTTTTTGCATTAAAATTGATATACAATGAAAATGTTTATCTCAGGTCCTATGCCAGCGGTGGTTGACCCCAGGCCCCCCCTTAGGGCGAGCAGCTACTGACCATCACGTGAGGTGGTTGTACGTGCGTCGTCCATGTTGAATCCAATACACGGTGGTGATGGTGGAGCGTAGGGTTTGTGTTTCTTCTGCATTTTCGGCTTTTTGGTTCGGGTGTATGACAATTTCACTATACGTCCGACGTTCCCTCGTCTTTTTACTCATCAATATTATAGCAAAATATAGGTAAACTTGTTCATAAATGGTAGAAAATAGACGAAATTCTACCAGCCTTAACAGCTACGGTGCACCCACTCGATGACGGACATGCGCATCATGATCACCCGGGACATCATGCCGTCAATGTGACTCATTTTCCCAAATCCATAATTGCACATGCCTCTATAACACCAGCAATAAACATTTTACATGTCACATTATAAGCAACCAGGATAACTGCCAATATCATAAAATTTACCCACCTTCAAGCATATGTGGCGAACTAGTACAAACATCCCGACCAATATCCTACTAATTGGCCCTACTATTCGTGAAAGTAGGAGAACCTGCCCTATAACAAATGATAAAAATCGAACTCGACATCATTTTTACTAGCTTATAACCTAGTAGAAGCCCCTCTAATTACTAAAGAAATAGGGACAATTTTAGTAACCTCCTAACGATTTCCTTATTAAACCATGAGTCTAGTTTCAGCAAACTTGTTCAGACTGCTACTACCATTAGGATACTTAAGTACGACCTAAAACTAATTATTAGTTATCATACATCGACATCATTGTTACTAGTTTCAAATTAGTAAGCAAGCGATTTTTGGTTTCAGTGCATTACAGAATTAACAAAGATCCCTGATGTTGTGTTTGCGGTCAACTGTATGATCATGGTGCACAATATCACGCTAAAAATCTGTGATATTCACCGTGAAAGGCTTTTTTGATCTCAAGTCGGAATTGATACTCACGTATAGAATTACAGAATCCGTAAAAAGTACTGGCCTTGTCGTTAATGCATGGAATTCCAGCCAACCACACACTTGCAGGTTATGTCCGTATATCCAGGCCAGTAACAAAACTGTAAAATATGGAATTTTTAAGGGGGGGGAAAAAAAATGATTTTTTTCAATTGTTTCGTATTAGCACTCGCTGGCAATCCCTTTAAAGAACACTTCCTATTTGCTAAATCAGAAAATCGAAAATCCAAAAATCAATTTTGGCATGTATGAACAAGTACAGGTATCCTAACATACCCTGTCAAAATGATAGGACCAGAAGCACCTAATAAGGACAGAATCGGAAATTTAGCCATTACTGTCCGTTCAGACCCTTACTACAACACGTAATTGAATGGGGAATCTTATCCTGGAACGCTGCCGTTTTTCTTCCTTTGTCTGTCAATTTTCAGTTGGAAAAAGGTAACTTATGAATTCTACAGACTTATCCTTCACTTTGAAGCTAGTCCTGCAAATTTCCAATATTTTTTCAAATCACTGATAGTGTCGTTAATTTGGCAATAGCACCGTGCTGGGTAATATGAAGGTTGCCGGTTCAAATTCGGCCAAGCGCACATGGATTTTTATCATACTAGTGTGTTGACCATCTCCAGGGAAATAAGATTAATAAATATATATACCCAATCCTAAAAAATGTCCATACAGATCAGCCCAGGATGCAGTAACACTGGCCATGCTGGGGGGGGGGTGTATTCTTGTCGGGTACCACCCTAGTTTTCAGTCATCAATAGAGCATAAAATTAATTCAGGAATCTGTTTAGAATGATAGATGCTGGGTAATATGGAGGTTGCCGGTTCAAATTCTGCCAAGCGCACATGGGGTTTTATCAATACTAATGTGTGTTGACCATCTCCAGGGAAATAAGATTAATAAATATATATACACATCCTAAAAATGTCCATACAGATCAGCCCAGGATGCAGTAACACCTGGCCATGCTGGGGGGGGGTGTATTCTGGTCGGGTAACCACCCGAGTTTTTTCAGTCTCAGATAGAGCATAAAATTATCAGGAATCTGTTAGAATGATAATTTTTTGTATTGATATCATCCCAAACAGACAAACATTTCCATACAAAACAATGCAGTGTAAAATCCCCATGTTAAATTCCAATGTTAATTTGGCCCATCCCCAATTGTTTGGACAGTCCTGTCCAATTTGCATAGTCTGTTTTCAGATAGGTACCATTTCATTCATTTCTGGTCCCCATAATAGGGTCACCACCTGGACCTTTGTAACTCCAGTGGTTACCCAGGCTTGTGTCAAGGTTACCCCCACCCCTGGGTGGCCATGGCTTTCAATCTCATTAACAAGAGAAGTCATTTGATCTTGGAATTCATTAAAGGTGCTTGTTCTGATTTATGTCTATTGTGTTCTCTACATATGAGAGACTGGCACTGTTTGAAATTTGAGTGCGCCCTCATCAGGAAATCTCCGAGTCAGCCTTTAAATATATTTTATGTCAGGCATCCATGTGAACATGTTTTGTTTTGATTTACCTTTTTGTGCATACTCTACTGTGTAAGCTTGTATGTGACAATTGCCAGTATGTTGAGGTGGGTCCCAATATAGCACAACTGATGTAGAGTGAACCTCATGAATAACAGGGCGACCTGGTGGGCCAGGCTTACCTATGAAAACAAAAACATATCATCAGTGTAGAAGAGCATCTACTGTTTGGACTAGCTCACATTTAAATAAAGGTATTGAAAAAGCAACAGAGAGGCTACAATCTTGGTCAAAATTGCCAACACACTTTTCATACCATACAGTAAAATCCTTCCCACAAAAAATAAATTTCAAACCTGATACCCAAACAGTTCAACTTCATGACATAACATGACAAACTCGTATTTACGCGATGCGTAAAATATGTCCCAAATGTCGTGATCACTAGCATGCGATAAATTCAACTACAATAAAGTCTACAATATGAACCCCATCCATCCCACTCCCCGACACCCCACCTGTCCCTAGCTCCCAGACACCCCACCCGTCCCCTCCACGACACCCCGCCCATCCCCCACCCGACACCCCACCTGTCCCTAGCTCCCAGACACCCCACCCGTCCCCCTCTTTTTTTTTTTTTTTTTTTTACAATCTTGGTCAAAATTGCCAACACACTTTTCATACCATACAGTAAAATCCTTCCCACAAAAAATAAATTTCAAACCTGATACCCAAACAGTTCAACTTCATTTAAATTAGAGCAATTTCATTTGAATTAGTGCAAATGAAAAGAGCATATTTTCAAAGGTGTGTCAAGTAATTTTGATTGTGTGCAAAAAAGAAAATCATCAAAATTGCTTTTTTGGACACAAAATTAAAAATAACATGACAAACTCGTATTTACGCGATGCGTAAAATATGTCCCAAATGTCGTGATCACTAGCATGCGATAAATTCAACTACAATAAAGTCTACAATATGAACCCCATCCATCCCACTCCCCGACACCCCACCTGTCCCTAGCTCCCAGACACCCCACCCGTCCCCCTCCACGACACCCCGCCCATCCCCCACCCGACACCCCACCTCTTCCCCTCCTGGACACCCCAACCCACCCCATCCCTTTTTTTTTTTTTTTTTTTTACAATCTTGGTCAAAATTGCCAACACACTTTTCATACCATACAGTAAAATCCTTCCCACAAAAAATAAATTTCAAACCTGATACCCAAACAGTTCAACTTCATTTAAATTAGAGCAATTTCATTTGAATTAGTGCAAATGAAAAAGAGCATATTTTCAAAGGTGTGTCAAGTAATTTTGATTGTGTGCAAAAAAGAAAATCATCAAAATTGCTTTTTTGGACACAAAATTAAAAATAACATGACAAACTCGTATTTACGCGATGCGTAAAATATGTCCCAAATGTCGTGATCACTAGCATGCGATAAATTCAACTACAATAAAGTCTACAATATGAACCCCATCCATCCCACTCCCCGACACCCCACCTGTCCCTAGCTCCCAGACACCCACCACTCCCCCCTCCACGACCCCACCCTCCAGTCCCCCACCCTACACCTCCCCTCTTTCCCCTCCTGTACAACTCCCACCCCCCCACCCATACCCCCATCCCACCCCTCGCCACCCCTCCCCGAGAACCCCACCCCTACCACCTCCCTCCCCTCCCCTACCCCTCCCCCCCACCCCCCCACCCCTCCCAGCTTCCCCTCCCTCCCCTCCCCCCCCCCCTCCCCCTTGCATATCCAATGTAGAAGTCTTCTATGTAGCACAGGAATTTTGCATATATCCATTGTACTGTTTTAGCGATACAGCAATATGCATATTTAATTAGATCAATTCAATTGCATCAAAAAATGCCCCTTTAATTGGCCCACAAGCACTTTGATGCAATTGTGATTCACACAAAAGGTGTATGGCAGAGTAGTCTCATGTAGTGAAGGAATTCTGTATATCTGATGCACTGTTTCAGTGATACAGTAATTATGCATATTTAATTAGATCAATTGCATCAAAAAATGCCCCTTTAATTGGCCCACAAGCACTTTGACCCAATTACGATTGACACAAAAGATGTATGGCAGAGTAGTCTTTCACATAGCAAAGGAATTTTGTGTATCCAATGTACCGTTTTAGCGATACAGCATACCTAAGCTACATATATCGCATACTTTCAAATGTCAAAGAAGATGTGCACCATGATAGGCTTTGCAGTGAAGGAATTTTGCATATCCGATGTACCGTTTCAAAAATATAGCAATTACGCCAATTCTTTAATTACTACATGTAATTTGCCCAAAATACGCCCAAAATCTAATCAGGTCGAGAACTCTTCACTCCGCTTCCTTCCACCAAGTCAAATCATTATATGCCTTACAGAACACCAGATAACTTGTTTACAAAAAACAAGCCTCGGGGGAAAATTTTCTTAAATTATGCAAATTAGATAATTAGCATATTTTACGCCCACGATCTAATCAGGTCAAGAACTCGTCAACCCGCTTCTTTCCACCAAGTTACATCATTGTCGCCCTTACGTTACTCCAGATAAATCGTACACAAAGTGGGTTAACATTTTTATCACGGACGAACGAACGGATGAATGAACGGACGCTGCTCATTTCATAGCCCCCGTTCTGAACTAATTTGGCGGGACAATAAAAATATCAACACCAAATTTGGAACAAATACACACAAGAAGAGTTACTTTGATATCCATCTTTAATAGAGTAATAGCTTGTTGAAATATGGGGACAGGTCACAAATTATCAATGTAGTGCATTTTGGGTCTATGACATGGTCAATGGGATGCTTAAAGTGATTTATTGGTATGAATCAAACGGCACATATATAATGAAATATCCCTAAATAAAACGTACCAGATGGTTTTCATGGCCATTGGAGTATTCCTTGCGAAATTCCGACAAATGTACACAACTGTACAGCAATCATGGAAGCTACCATGTTTATTCCCTGTGGTATATTTAAAATGCTGCAAATGCAATACCGAACAGAAACCAGCGAAAATATATTCCGATACGCGCATATATCAACGTGCAAGTTTTCCATAGAGCATCATCCTTGTGACTCCTTTGAGCACACAAGATAGGAGCGAAGTCGTTTACGCATTTTTTATTGGCACAAAACTACACTTTTTTAAAAACCTAAGTGATTTTGAGAAAAATGTTAAGATGGGTGTTTTAGATATCATTTTGTGATTAACCAAGGTTTAGTTGGCCTAAAACACTAACAATCCATGAAAACGTGGACATTTGAAAAGGTGGATCGCTTATCTTTATGTTTTTTAAATCGCAGTCGCACTGTAACCACTGACCTCTCTACAATGGATTGCTACAACAACAGTAATTGTATATTAAGATAATGGAGCATCTTGGTCTACTGACAAAATACCATTCCCAGAGACAACCTTTTAACATAAGTTGTATCCAGGTGCGGATTTATAGGGGGTCGGCGCACACGGCGCGCACCCTCTAGTTTTTGCAGAGCCCAGGGCGCCGAGCACCGTAATACAGCGCCGGGCGCACTGTAGATCTTATAAAAATTACTTTTTTAAGGCACATGGCGCCCCGCAGATCTCTAAGAATACGGTAACGGGCGTCGGCGGCCGTGTAGATCTATCATTTTTTTGGTGCCCTGAAAATTTGGCGCCCCCTCTAATTGAGAAATCCTGGATCCGGCCTCTGTATCCCCCGGTGCACGTTTGTCAGAGACATGCCATCCGATAACGCGCAAATACATGACTCAATGAATTGCTTGATTCTGTATTCTGTTCTGGAGTCGCTCATTTTCCACATTTCAAGGGAAAATTTTGTATAATGAAACCGGCTCTAAACCACCTGCTTGGGCTCTTTTTGGATTACCATATGGCCTCAGTGCTCAATTACGAAGCCCAGGTTTCCATCATTGTCTGAGATCCAGTGTTCGAAACCCACTAATGTGCGGTTCATCAATCTAGTATGGTCTTTTCAATTTTACCGCTAGCGCTTCTTGTAGGATGTAATTTCCTAATTTTTTAATTTGAAAAACTAATATTTCCAAGAATCCCAGCTCATTTTATAATACAAGGCGTTTTCTCGAACCACAAGTCTCGCCGCCTTTCGCGCTTAATTGAGACACAAAGCAGCACACCAGAGTTCAACTGGGCGAGTCTCCAGGGTGACCCAACAAAGTTGTGCAACCAGATAATCGCCAATTCTACTAGTTTACTTCCCACTATTTCAATTGACACCACCCTAGGGGTCACAACATTTTCCATTGTGGAGATATTCAGCTTGCAAGTTGAAACGCACCCCCCCCCCCCCACCGAGCATCAAGTCAGAGATGTTATTAGGAGTAGCAGAGTAGCACCCTGGTTTTGCATTTGATAGTATTCTGTACTTCCTGCTCTTTCAGTTTGACACTACCCCGGGGTCACAACATTTTTGTTTCCATTGTGAAGAGATATCATGAGAAGTCCTCACAGAGCATACTAAGAATGTTTAGAGAGTAGCAAACCCCGGGTTGCAATTTTGATAGTATTTCTATACCTCATCCCACTCTTTCATTTGAGACACAACCACCCTAGGGGTCCACACATTTTCCATTGTGGAGATATTATCTTGAAGTCCCCCACATTTGACAACAAGTAAGAGATGTTTAGGAGTAGCAACCCCCGGGTTTGCATTATGTATTCTATACTTCTTTTCTCACTTCTTTCATTTGATACCACATAGAGGTCACAACATCTCTTCCGTTTTGGGAGATTTTAATCTTGAAAATGTCCCCAACATAATCATAAACAAGAGATGGTTAGGATAGCACTCCCCGGGTTTGCATTTATCTATTCTTATTTCCTGCTCTTTTTCATTTGACATACCACCCCCCAGGGGGCCACAACAGTTTCCATTGTCAGATATATTAATCAGGAAAAGTCAATAGCAAATCCCTTAAAATTCACCTTATTTAGTAAAAATATGAAAATTTCTCAATTTGCAACACTATTTTGAAAAAATCATGTGAACCACATTTTAAATTGAGTCGCCTACGGGGTCCACAAAGTGGTGAAATGCACATTTTGCCGTATTTTCACATTTTCCTCCATAATGTAAACATGCTGGCAACCCAACCCAAAAGACTGACAGAAGTAGAAAAAAAAAACCATTCAATGAAACCTGGGCCTGATCTAGCTCTATAATTGATGTTAATACCTTTGTTGTGGTGTCCTACTCCCTCCCCCCCCCCCCTTTTATCAGTCCTTTTTTTTTTGTACACCACCAAATCACACACAGCCTATACTGCCAAAATAAACCATGCTTGACCTAATTTATTGTAAGGTCAACAAACTCCTGAATCAATTCTTTTTGAAGGTAACTAGTATTTCACACTGACCATTGACCAACCTGAGAAATTTTGGTTGAAATGGACAAGCATTTAGCATATTGCAATTTTGTTTTAAAAAAAAAATAATCAAAGAATGCCCCTTTAAGTGGCCCACATGCAGTTTGGACCACAATTATTATCACACAAAAGATGTTACCATATAGTAGTCCTCATGTAGCGAAGAATTTTGCATATCCAATGTACCATTTTATGCATACAAGCAATTACGCATATTTAATATTAGATCATTGCATCAACAATGCCCTTTATTGATCCCTTGCACTTTGACCGCAATTGTGATTCATACAAAGACTACGGCATAGAAGTCTCATGTAGCGTAGGAATTTTGCATATCCAATGTACCATTTCAGTGATACACCATTATGCAATAGTTAATTAGATCATTGTAATCAAAATGCCCCTTTTACTCGGCCCCACATGCCACTTTGACCCAATTATGATTCCACCCACAAGATGCATGGCCGAGTATTCTTTCATGTAGCGAAAGGACTTTCTTGCCTATCCGATGTACGTTTTCAGAGATACCGTAATTACGCCTATTTAATTAGCTCATTTTGCATACGTAATCCGCTTGTATCACACACGTTCAAATTGGAAAAAGATGCGGGCACCCAATGATAGGCCTTTCATGCAGTGAAGGAATTTTCCTTCCGTAACCAATGTTCCGTTTCAAAATTATAAGCAATTACGCTGTTTTTTTTTTGTTTGTGTTTTTTTTGCATATTAATTCGCTCATTAGCATACTTATTTGCCCGAAATACGCCGAAATCTAATCAGTTCGATATCTCTCCAGCCCGCTCCCTTCCACCATTACAATTCATCATACGCCTTACGGAACTCCAGAAACTTGTACACAAGCCTTGCGGGAAAATTTTCGTTCATTATGCAAATTAATACTTATTGCATATTTTACGCCCAAATCTAATCAGTCGAGAACTCGTGGACCCCCGCTTCTTTCACCTAATTGACAATTCATCATAGCCCTTACGGAACGTCCGGTAAATCGTACACAGCCCGTGAACACGGACTTCAGGCAGACAGACAGCTACAGACAACAGAACAGACAGACAGACAGACGGAACAGACATACAGACATACAGACAGACAGACAGAAAGGATTACTAAGTCTCTGCCGACCAAAGTTCATGGTCGAGACAAAAATTATGCAGCAATGTATTCCATTTTTTTATAAATTTATATATTTTTAAAAAAAAAGGAAAACGTTAAATTAAAGCTTGTGTTTTTTATTCAAGTTAACAGTAAACGCGCTAGTCCCTTTCAAATACAGGCCAGACTTGACTAACCACCGGCTCATCTTTCAATTGGTGTAAAGACTAAACATGGCTTGTGGGAAATGATGCGTAAATCATAAATTGGCGGCTTCCTTAAATCGTCTAATGCTTCGCAAAGTTACGTGTGAAAATGGTGTTTTCTCCTTTCTTCGGCAGTAACCCCTTGCCATGCCAACCATCTGGTACGTCATATTTGGGGATATTTCATTATATAATAGATTCATATTTTTTAGCTTATCACCTTTCTGCAGGCACAAGTTTTTGTTTGGGACCCCATTGGAGATAAGTTGGCATATCCACCAACTTTATATGGATATCCTGGCTTATCCGACTTGGTTGTCTGTTGTTGTGTGATACTATACTCTCATTAGTACGTGCTATCTTTTGTATTGTTTGTCGATTTTGCTGAATAAAGAATAATAAATAATAAATACATAAATTAGGTGGCCGATAGATTCATACCAATAAATCCCTTTAAATTTTGACAACTAAATAACTATCAATTTTGGCGTTCTCGGCTTTCGCGTCATATAAGCTGTGGGCCACTCCATAAAAACTGAACATTTTAGTGACCACACTACACATGCACAACGGGATTGCAAATTGGTCTGCCAGCTATTGGGCCTGATGGCCCACAAACAATCTTGTGCAATGACGCTCTTACAATAGTATTATTTAATGTGAAATTAATCATGTATAGGTAAAACAATGAAAGGTGCTTGTTCCCGATTTTTTTTTAACCTCGGAAGTAGTATCAATTTTGATACCAAATGAATGTCCGTAATTTTTCCTCATTGTCGTCCTGAAATTTCAGCTTTCAAATCCATTTCTGTCGCAAGATACGATAAAAAACGTACTATTTTCAATGGGCAACCATCCATAGCACAGTATTGACTAGGGTGTGCACTATGCATTATCGCGTCTACATCAAACCACAAGTTTGTTTCCCCAGGTACGTGATGGTCAGTGTGAACAAGTATCAGGCTCTCATATCAAGTAGAGAACACGCTAGACAAAAATTGGAAAAAGTACCTTTAAAGCAGTAAATACAATACATGAGTTGGTTGCAAGCCACAGCTGTTTGAAGGTCTCATTTATTATGACAAAACCAGAATAAAACAAAAATATCAATGGCAACACACTTTTGACAACTAATTTGGATTATTTGTACCAATGACTTCCTCCTGTGTAAATTTTACATTGCGGGCAAATATGATTTTCTTTAAAATCTAGTTTAACACGTCTCGCTGGGCATATAGAGGGCGCTATAACACACAAATCATGACCTTTGTAGGCCTATATGGCAAAATTTCCGCAATGGATTTTTTCTGATTTTTGCAGAGGTAATTATAGCTCATGCATGTCCCTAGCTATAACAGTTGTCAAAATTGTGTCACCACTGCTTAAGATTGCTCCTAAAATAAAAGAGACAATTCACATGGGGTCAAACAGCTGTGAAGCCTGAAAGCTCTAGCCACTTTGGGTGCATGTCTTCTAAATATTTTAAACAAAAGCAGCAATCTACTTTGTTATTGGCAGAGTTACAATGATAATCCATCCATACTATTGGGCAGTTTCCATAGTGAAATAGTCACTCTACCAAAATCTGAAATAAATGTTATGCCATTACAAAGAAAAAAGTTACTCCTATATCATGAAGCTGTATTAAAGTTGCTTGTTCCGATTTAAGCCTATTGTGTTCTCTACTTGATATGAGAGCCTGGCACTTGTACATACTCCCCATCAAGTACCGTGGGAAACGAACTTGCGGTTTTGATGGTAGAAGCAATAATGCAATATGCAAAGCCCTATACAATACTGTGCTAATATTGATGGTTAACCACTAAAACGGCGTTTTTTTGTTCATATCTTGGGAATGAAATGGATTTGAAGCCTCAAATTTCAGGACGACAATGAGAAAAATACGGCCTTTCATCTGATATCAAAATTAGTACTACTTCCGGGTAAATCGGGGACGATCGGAACACGCCCCTTTAATTACTACATGTGCAATTGCTTTTAAGTCCCGCTGAGATCAGGAACCTATTAAAGAGACACTCCTTGGTCACATTTGACAAATAGTGGCGTAGTGCGCCCTCAGATTTTCAAAATCTATATATCTAGTATTTTGTGGTCATGGCGTAGGCTGTAATACAAAAGCCCTCACCCGAAATGATTAAGACCAGGGGCGGATTTAGAGCGCCGAGCGCCCGGTTAATCTCTAAAAATGCCATTGTAAGCACAGGGCGCCCTGTAGATTTCTAAGAATTATGGTACAAGGCGTTGGGCGCCGTGTAGATCTAGCTTTGTGGGTGCCCAGCGGTCGCAGTATGTTCCTCCCCGCTCTTCAGAATTCAACAACCGAGCGGAAAATTTGGCGCCCCCTCTATTGAGAAATCCTGGATCCGCCCCTGAAGACCAAATCAGCTTCCTTATGGGTAAACAGAACGATTTTATAATTTAACGTCGCCGGCGACGTTAAATTCAGCAGACGATGAAAACGGCGTTTAACACAAGAACACGCACGCCGTATGCATTTCCCACGCTATGCACACTGTTTGATCGTTCCTATAACCTTGGTGGTTTTTTAATAATCATTGAGTACATCAAAAATATCATTGATCTACACATTTGTTGATTAAGTTATGGAAAATTTAAAAGTTTGCCTACAAATTACCTGGATGTCTTTATCCTCATTGAGAGCAAATTGAAGAAATTTCATATTTTGTGAAAATATGCCAGTGGCGCTATAAGTTTCTGTACAGGGTGTCTCAGAAAGGTTCCCAGTAAGATGGCAAATGAGAGGAACAAAATTTACAACCCAATGCTGCTCAACAGAATCACTTCTAACAATGGTCCCATTCTCGGATGGACCCGGGGTGGTTTTCGCAAGGGCAGGTCAGCACTGCCTCGGTACCCAACTCAAGGAGGTCAGGGACTTTGAGTGCCTGGGGTCCTATAGGTTGATGATGGCAAGAAGGGCTTCCAGGGTGCCAGACCTCTTTTTCTGGGGGCAAGTGAAATTGGGGGGAGCAAAAAGTGAAATTCTGGGGGCAAATATCACTATTTTGGAGATTTTAACCCAATTTTGGCCCAAAATCATCATTCCCCAAAAATTGGGATGATTTTGTGGTCCCCCCAAATCACTAATTTTTGCTAAAAAATCCATCATTTTTCATTCGGCCGGGGGGGGAGGAAAACTGGGTGGGGGGGGGGCTTTTTGGTAAAAAAAAATTACGGGGGGAAAATCAGCATCCTCGAGCATTCCATCAGCTGCCAATCGTGCTATGATCAGTTTTACGGTATTATGACCTAATTAAAGCACAATCAGTGATCTGCTAAATCAGAAAATTGAAAAAATCATCAAAAAATCAGATTGTTACAATGTTGTAACAAGAATAGGCATATTAACATACATGCAAATGATTAGGACCAGAAGTAAACTATTAAAGACAAAATCAGAAATTTTGTCCTTACGGTCCGTGCGGACACTTACTAAAAAACGTAATTGAATGGTGCTTCATATCTTGAAACTTTCTGTATTTCTTGATTCTGTCAATTCTTCAAAGTACTTATAAGGGAATTCTACAGACTCATCCCTTCACTTTTAAGTATCCTGCAAAATTTAAATAGTTTGACTCTTTCGGGTAAATCACTGATAGTGTCTTTTAACTCATAAAAACGCGATAAAGGAAGCAGATAGTACGTCAGGCAGCCACTTTGAAAAAGGGCTCTAGTTTTAGAGTTAGGGTAGGGGTCGAGTTAGAAAAAGCCAATGGTACCAGGTGTTAGGGGACATATGTGTGGATCATCACTGGGGTGGATGTAGAAATCAGAAGTGGTTTTTTTTTTGAATTATTTTTTATGGGCAAAAACAAAAGGTCAAAATTGACCCACAATGTAGGTTGTATTTAAAATCATTAGATAGAATGGGGATTATTATTTCCGACTTCATATTGAAATGTATTACTAATTAAAATTCCCCCACTATATAGCTGTTTAGATTCAAGAAAAAAATGGAATGTTGGAATCTGGGGTTAATTTGACCCCGAAGGAAAGGACCCAAAAAGGGTCAAAATTGACCCCAAATAAGGTAAATTTAAAAATAATAGAATGGTGATTCCAACTTATAGTTTAGTAATTAATGTTGTAATTTTCCCCACTATTATTGCTTTAGATTCAGAAGAAGAATTTGAATGTTGGAATCTGGGGTATTTTTGACCCCAGGAAGGGCCAAAAGGAAGGTCAAATTGCCCAAATATGGTAAAAATCATAAGAATGTGAGTTGTGTATTTATTCCATCTTAATTTGAAATGTAACAGGTCATTTGCCCTACTATATAATATAGCTGTAGATGAAGATTTTGAATGTTGGGGTTATTTTTGACCCCCCACGAAAGGTTAAAAAGGGGTCAAAATGGACCCAAATTAGGTAAAAATCATTAAATGGTGATTTATTTAGACTCAATGAATGTACTATTTAATTCCCCACTATATAGCTGTTAGTCAAGGAGAAGGCATTGAATGTTGGAATCTGGGCAAAAAGGGGTTCAAAATTGACAAAATATGGTAAAAATCATAAAGTGGTGAGTATTTATTCCACTTTATTTAAAATGTAATAGTATATAGTTTATTTTGCCCATAGAGTAGATTGAAGAATTTGAATGTAAACCCCAGAACAGAACTGGCCAAACAAATGTTAAAAAAATGACTAAAAATGGGTACAAAAAAAAGGAAAATTTTGAAATTGAGTTTTTTATGTATATGTTTCAATAGTAAGGCAGAGGAATTTCAATACTCAATTGGCCAAATTAACCTTTATTCACATATATAATAATTGGTCAAAATACACCTAATTTGGTCACATATAATTAACGAGAGACGATACCGGGATGATGGTTTACATATCTGCAGTCTTGCTTGTTAAACTTTGGTAATAAGTGCAACTTTTCACCCACACGCGCCGGTTTTCCCGCAGACACGCACACGCGGTGTGGGGCGTGGTGTGCGCCCGATGACCGGCTCAAATCCCAGCCTCATGACCATCATCATGTCACAAGGACCCCCACCCCATCCTGGTGACACACGTGTGTCCAAGGCCAAAAATAGATTTTTGCGACGCGAAAATATGTAGGTTAAAAAGTCCACTTTTGCCAGATTGTCCCTTTGTAATTTTGGGGACCAAATTTGCCCCTTTGTAATTTTGGGCGAAGTCACCTTTTGAAAAAACTTTGCCCCTTCCTAATTTATGTTCGTTTACGAACATTAGCAATGACAAAACTTTGAAAAAAGGGGATCAAAATGGTCCAAACCCAAATTGGTCAAACATTACCCCAAATGCCACAATTTCAGTCTTGTTTCCTGAAACTGTATAAAAACAATCCAGTAGGAGAGAAACAGTTGGTCTGTAAGAATGGAATGCTATCTAAAATGTTAAATCTGATCTTTTGGTTTATTCCTGCCCTGAAATTATCACAATGTTATTTATGGCATATATATTATGACAAGTATGTTGTCTCCAGAGGCACAAATTGTTCACAGGCCTGTGTGGAAGAAAACTCTTAGTGTATGGTGCGAAACACATTGACATGAAGGGGGAGCTGCAGACTTTCTTTTTTAAAGGGGCACTTCACCAGGCAAATCATCAGGTTTGAAAATATCTTCTGGAAAAAACATCCTACAGAATCTCGGTTCTATGGTGAAATACCTCCTATTCCAATTGTGGCACAGAATAGAGCACAGTTCGGTGGGCATTGCCTTCAAGTCTAGGAACAAATTATATCAGACCTTTATTTATGAAGTCTTCCATGTCCAAGTAGAGCTAGCCAGATCAATAACTAATCTGATATGCTCTATGCAGCAGAGCTACCAGCTGCTTTACTTGAAGTGGGCGCAGGCAATACATGATAAGACGTTGTGCAAGACGTTACGCCACGGATGGATTTCGACAAAAGTCAACAGATGATGAATCGATATTGTCAACCTTGCCAACATGGCAACGTGTCGGTCAATTGATGCAAATCATGTGGTTGCCAATGACAAAACGTGCAAATAACATCTGGTCTATTCCAGCTTGCTTCTCAAAAGATTAACACGTCCACGTTATAATTGCCAATGATAGCGTTACTCTTTTGGGGTATATTTGACTCTTGTGGCCCTGTCTAGGACAATTTGGAGTCAAATGATTAAAGATCCCTTCTAAGGCCAAGTAAAAAAACAAACAGTTGATCGTCCCCGCAAGTTCCGATTTTGGGACGCCGAACGATTTTGTTATTCTTATTTTTTAACAAAAAAGAAAAACACCACCAAAAAGAAGGCTAAAAGGGGGGCAAAAATGAAAGTTAACAAAAATATCGGAGCCCTATTGGAACTCTAATTCCCTTTAAAAATTTTTTTTTTTTTTTTTTTTTTTTAAAAAAAAAGAGTATCCTTTCATTTTGTTGAGCAATTTTTAAACCTTCTTACATACTACTATTCCATGATGCAAACGCAATCTTCACATATATCATGGTGGCCATCTTAGACATGGCGGACCATTCTTTGAAAAAATAATAAAATTAAAAAAAAAAGGCCTCCCTCACCCAACTTTTTTCAAAAAGTCTGGCCGATCACTGTTTTATTTTTTTACTTGCCTTAAATAGCTCGTCCCCGGGAATTCAACAGATTTTACAGAAGTGATCAGAATATAATACTCTGGTGTGTCTGTGGAAAAGTACTATTTGTCTCATTTTTACTATGGACTTAAAAATATTATTGATATTAAATTAGATAGAATGTAGTATTATACGTAGTATTAGGAGGCTTCATTTAAATCACCGTTTTTGCCTCATACCAAAAAGGGTTGAAATGATACGGGCAAGATCAAGTATTTACAGTGGGTGATTGGAGTCAGGCGATTCAATCAAGATGAAATATTAATTGGGGTTGGGTGTACCTTGACCCAAAAAATGTCAAACAAATAAAAAAAATAAAAAAAATAAACAATATAAATTATATTAATAGAAATGAGGTTTCATTTGAGAAGTTTAAAATGTATATAAGTGGAATGATCCCTTGCCATTTTACTTTTGCTGATCATTATTTTGGTCAATTTGACCTTTTTGTCTTTTCTGGGGCATTTTGAACCCAATAGATTCCGACATCACTTCTTCTTGAATCTAATGCTATAGATGGAGAAAATGAAATACGAACTGATTTTAATATAAAGTTGGAATAACGACATCCCACATTCTAGGATTTGACCTTATTTGGGTCAATTTAAGCCCTTTTTCCCTTTCTGGAGAGTCAAATTTGACCCTAGATTCCACATTTCCATTTATTCTGGACTCTTCTGCTATAGAGAAATTGGGGAGGAAATGAAAATACTAGTTTATAAGATGGAAGAATTACATCACCATTAATGGTTTTTACCTCATTGGTCAATTTTGACCCTTTTGGGCCATTCTGGGGTCAAAATAACCCAGATTCCAAACATTCAAATTCGTCTTGAATCTAAAGCTAATTAGTGGGGAAAAATTAAAGACTATTACATTAAATGAAGTTGGACCACCATCTATGATTTACTTATTTGGGTCAATTTTGACCCACTTTTGGTACTTCTGGGGTTCAAAAATAACCTAGATTAAGTCCAACATCAAATTTCCTTCTGAAAATGCACAGCTATATAGTGCGGGGAAAATAAATAATTTACATTAATATGAAGTGGAATCACTCTTCTATGATTTTTACCTATTGGGGGCAATTTTGACCTTTTTGCCATAAAAAAAAATTGTACCATTGCTTTGATTTTTAACATCCACCCAGGTGATGATCCCAATATTGTAACCTAACGGTGGTAGCAATGAAATGTTTCTCCCTTCCACCGACCCCTTGGTGCCCCAAAACTGGTCCGGGTGACGTACTAAAGAGGTGTACTCACGCCCCAGTTGCACCTGCATGGTTGGACTTGACAAAAGAGTGTGGTGGGCATTTGTGTACATGGCCAGATTTGAACAAAATATGCAAATTGCTCATTAAATGAAAATACCATCCCACAGTTGCCGATGGGTAATATGTTGTCTTAAAAACTTACCCAAATACCAAGTTCATACAAGTGGGATTTGAATTTAGCAAGGTTCAACCTTTTTGTTATAGCAATCAGAACAAATGAATAATAATATACATATATACCATCAACAGTTTGCATGGGTAGTACTTGTGGCCATAACTACTTACTTAAGGTTTTCATCAAAATCGACTTTGTGTTTGGTAAAGGTTTACCTTATTGTTTAAAAGGTTGAACGACAGGGGGATGTGCAATCAAATAAAGCTTAAAACCGAAGTAGTGTGCCTTCCAGCTGTAGCTGGGCGGCCAAAAATTTTAAAAGCTTACAATCATGTAAAAATATAAATTTTGAAAAATCTTGAGGGCGCACTATTCCACATGTGCCAGGTCTCTCTTAAAGGGGCATTCATGATCCACAAATTGTCCACCAAGTTGAGATTTTTTATCATCGGACCATTAGCCTTAGTAATCCATGTATACCTAATCTTACTTGCAAAATTTGGTCGTACCTCTAGAAATTCACCAATTTTGGTATAAAAGAACAGAAATTACAGTGGCCTATGGGACCAGGGGAAACAAGTAATTGCCTAATAAAACAAAACCGTGAGATCATTATCACCTCCAATTTTTGTGAATAAGATTTTCTTGGATAGCCATGAAAAATTGAATAAAATAGAAGCGTGCTGCGAATCACCAAAATGCACCTCTAAGTCCACTTTCATTAGCAGTACCAAAGGGGGTGTTGTTTGTAAAGACCCCCAGGTCACTGACCCTGATGAATTCAGCAGTGCAAACAATACACAAATGGCATAAAGTGCCACTGATTCTTTATTTAGATGGATGACTTCATCAGGGTCAATTGACCCAGGGGTTATAAAATGGCAACACCTGTATAATAGTCAGAACTCAATTTTACCTGGGCCCAAGTTTTAGTTCAGGGAATCGACCCATTGTTTTATCATGTTTTAATAAGTGTACATGTAGGCTGGAGAATTCTAGGAACATTAATAGTTAATTGGTCAATACATACAAAAGTTGAATCTAATAAGAGTGGGGTTAACATTGTTAAACACAACATCATTATTATGGTTTGTGATATTGACATAAAATAAATGGAGCTGGAATATTATACATTTCAGAATAAAATGTACTTCTCTGAAAGAAAGATAATGGAGGCTAAGATACTCTACTCTATCTCTGAAGTCCATCTCACTGACCCTTTGACTTCAATGGTAGCACTGCATGATACAGATCCAGCCTCATTACTGGCTATACAGTGGTATTCTCCTTCATCCTTAAAGATTACGTGATAATCTCAGTACGTGGGATCCATCTTGTTCCTCTGTCATAAATAATCCGGTTAATTAGGAAAGAAAGGACAGGTTCTGGGACCCTTCCAAATTATAGAAGGCCTTGGTCGCCCAATCTTTGCAGGAAATTCTTAGTGTCTCATTTTCAATGAAAAAATGGCTAACTAGTGGGTCTATGAATGGTTGGAGAAGAGGCTGTAGCGGACAAACAACCATAAGTGGAAAAAAAATTTACAAAGGTGGTAATATGGAAAATTTAATGAAGTTTTTTTATAGGAATTGTTAACTCTTTGCATGTGGCAGGCGCGTATACCTCGCTCAAAAGATGAATTTTGTCAATTTTTGTCTTTTCTTGTTATTTATAAACATTTCCAAATTATTGATTTTCATGAGCAAAGGCAGAATGAAGCGTGAAAATGCATTTAAAATGAGTCCAAACAAAAAGACAAAGCCTTGGATGTTTGTTGTTAGATTGGAACATTCCCAAATTGACCTACAAATATTTGGAAAACCATCTTCAAATGCCACTACTGACGTATGCGTTAGAAACTTATACCAGAATTGCCCAGCATGCAAGAGGTTAAATGGGAAATTAGCGATGGCGCTATTGAAGTTTTTTTTTTTTTTCTCACAGAGGGAAAAAACATTATCACATAGTTTCAAAGACACATACAGGTTACACTTAAAATACTGTAGTAGATATAGATGTATGAGACACAGGTGATATGAATACTTAAATTTAGTGACATTAAATATACCCCAGCGAGTATAAAAATGACCAATATTCCCATTACAGGCATACATAAATTTTTCCAGTTTTATAATTACTTATTACATCATTTTAAATGAGTCCAGTGTAGGTACCCTTATTACTCATTTTCTTTTGTAAATTATGATAACGACCTCAAAGTGCAAAATTGTAAATTGAGAATATTATCACCAACAGTAGTGCCAAATAGCAATAAACTCCTTTCAATACCAGATGGCAGGTTTTTACTTTTCAACCAGTATATAACTTCAGTCCAAAATTTAAAACTGACATTGAAGTACAAAAAATATGAATAAGGGTTTCCTCTGCACTTAAAGACACTATCAGTGAAAAATTGCTAAATCAGCAAATCGAAAAAATCATCAAAAATCAGAATTTGTAGCATATACGTAACAAGTACAGGTATCCAACATACCCTGCAAATGATAGACCAGAAAGCAAACCTAATAAGGACAGAATCGGAGAGATTTTAGTCATTACGGTCCGACGGGACACTTACTACAAACACGTAATTGAATGGAGAATCGTATCTTGGAACACCACCGTTTTCTTCCTTTTCTTTTATTTCTACAGTGGAAAAGGTAATAACTTATGAGGAATTCTACAGGACTTATCCTTCACTTTGAAGCTTTCCTGCAAATTTCAAATATTTTTCCAAATCATGATAGTGTCTTAAGTTTTCTATCCTCAGTTGAATTTAATTCAAAGTAGTCTACAAGATGCCCACGAGTGTGTGGCATGTGTGTCTTGATTTGATTTTACAGCAATTAATTCACCTATTTTTTACGGACATGATGATTAGTAAAAAAACACAAAAAAAAAAAAAAAAAAAACAAAACCTCGATTAGCATTATAGCTGAATCTGTGAAAAAAAATATTTTTGTTATACTGGTTGAACTCATCTTTATAGGCCAGATTTTAGGAATGCACAAATTGTGGGCCAAAAACACCTAAAACTTTTGTTCACCCATTCTATTGGCAATCATTTTGGTGTGAATTTGGAACCTTGTGGGCACCTCGATATGGTAGCCACAGACTAGACCATATGACCACACCCCAACTTGAATGAGATATGCATGCCTGTATTATATGTGCAACAACCATGATGGTTAGAGGATTGTTTAGTGAAAAGCAAGCGAACTCGTATTTACGCGAATGGTTAAAAAATATGTTCACCGCGCCGAATGTCGCAATCATTTAAATGTGATAAATGCAAATTCATCACTCCACCCCCTCCCAATACCCCAAAACACCGCACCCCAATCCCCAAGCACCCCGCAACACCCATCCCCTCCTTAACACCTCAACAACGCACCATCATCCCCAACACCTCCGCAAACCCCCCATCCCCTCCTTAACACCCCTCAACACCCCAAACCCCACCCCAATACCTGTAACACGCCTCACCTTTTCCCAACACCGCGCCATTCCCTCCCAACCACCCGCAACCATCCCCTCCCCAACACCCCGCAATTCCCCCTCCCAAACCCCGCAACACCCGGCAACACCCCACACCCCCACAAGTGTCACCCCTATGCAATACCCCCGCCAACACCCCCAAACACCTCACCACCCCCCCCCTCCCCAACACCATGCCACGTCCAGCCCCGCCCCAACACCTCCCCGCATAATACTCAACCCCCTCCCCAACCACCCCGAAAAATACCCAAACCCCCTCCACAACACCCCGCAACCCGCCCTCCCCTCCCAACCCAGCCCAACACGCCCATTCCCCTCACCCAAACACCCGCAAAACACCATCATCACCCACAACCACCCTGCAAACCTCCCATCCCCCTCCAAAACAACTCACAACACTCCCACCCTCCCCAATACATTGTAACACCCCACACCCCCTCCCCAACACCCCGCCAATACCAAACCCCTTCCCCAACACCCCGCAATACCCAACTCCCTCCCCAACCCCCACGCCGGCAACACCCCACACCTCCCAAACACCCCACTCCCTCCCCAACACACAACCCATCCCCAACCCCAACTCCCTCCCCAACAACCTACCCCTCCCCAACACCTCACTCCCTTCCCTATAGCATAGTAGTCGCATGTAGCGAAGGAATTTTGCCTATCAGATGTTACCGTTTCAGAGATACAGCACTTATGCATATTTAATTAGTCATTTGCATACCTAAGCCGCATATATCACATTACTTTGCGAATTGCCAAAAAAGATGTGGCCCTGATAGGCTATAGTCAGCAAAGGAATGTTGAGTATCCAATGTACAGTTTCAAAAATTATAGCAATTACGCTGATGGTCTGCATATTTAATTAGCTCATTTGCATACCATTTGCCCGCGAATCGCCCCAAAATCTAATCAGTCGAGATCTCTTCAGCCCACTTCCTTCCACCCACATTACATCTTTATACGCCTTACGACTCACAGAAAACTTGTACACAGGCCTTGCCAGGAAAGATTCTCATAAATTATGCAAATTAGATAATTAATTAGCCATATTTTACGGCCACAATCTAATCAGGTCGAGAAACTCATCAACCCGCTTATGTCCACCAAGGTACATCATTGTAGCCCTTACGGAACTCCAGAGAAAATGGTATACGACATTGGTTAACATTTTGTCACAGACGGACGGACGGACGAACGGACAAACGGACGAAAGGACGGACAGACGCTGCTCATTTTATAGTTCCCCGTTCCGAACTCGTTCGGCGGGGACAATAAGACCTGTGGTTTGGAGAACACACAATACTAGTAGTGAGGTCACTGTAAAAATTTCTTTAATTAAAGAGAAACTGGCATATTTGAAAAATAGTGCGCCCTCAAGATTTTACAAAAATCGATTATTTTGCATGGTTGTATTAAGCTTTTATATACATTAGCCCTCCCATGAAAAAGTGTTAAGACCAAAATCAGGTCCTTATGTGGTAAAGAACGATCTTATAATTAATGTCGCCGGCGAATTAATTCAACAGACGACGGAGGTGGCGTTTAACAATAAAATGCACGCCGTATGCATGTAATGTTTCCCACAGCATGCAAGCTGTTGACTGGTCTGTGACCTTTGTGGTTTTAATATCAATGGGTAGGAGTCTAGGATATCATGTTGTAAATATGTACATGGGTTGATTAAGTTCTGGAAGACTTAAAAGGTAGCGACACTGAAAAACAAAATAGATGTTTTTTCGGCATGCTTTTTACTAAAAACAAGGCGGTTCTCGAACCCACAGTCTCGCCTGCTTTCGCGCTAAACTGTAAGACAAAAAGCAGAACACCAGAGTGCAACTGTGCGAGTCCAGGGTGACCAAAACGTTGTGCAAGCAATAAAACTCAATCTCCCAACTAGTTACTTCCCACCTAATTCAGTTGCACCACCCTAGGGGTCACAACATTTTCCGTTGGGGGAGAGTAGCAACCCCCGGTTTGGCATTTATCGTATTATTTATTTAAGTCCCCCACATGAGCACAAGTTAGAGATTTAGGAGATATTAATCTCGAAAAGTCCCCCACATGAGCATAAGTAAGTATATTTAGGGTAGCACCCCGTTTTGGCTTTATAGTGTATTTAAGTCCCCCACATGAGACAGCAAGTAGAGCGTTTAGGAGAGTAGAGTAGCGCCTGGTTGCAGTTATCGTATTCTATACTTCTCACTCTTCATTGATACCACCATAGAGGTTCAACATCTTCCCTTTTGGGGATATCTGAAAAGTCCCCCACATGACCATAAGTAAGAATTATGTTTAGGGTCAATAGCACCCCAGTGAATATAGTCACAGAGTTCGAGTAGAGGTCGGACAGCCATCAAATTTATTGTTGCAATGACGGGCACGGTTTTGTTTTGTTGTTTGCAGATTTCAAAAGGGATTCCAAAAATAGCATGGGCTATAGAATGTTCGTAGTTGCTATGAGAGTGTGACGTATTTAACACAGTAGTAGTCACAGTTGAAATATTTTAATCAGTGGGAAATATGCTCATGGAGCAGTGTGGAGAATATTCTAAGTCAAATACTGCCTCCCAGGGCAATATTTTCCATAGGCTCCTGGACCATTTGCGTATTCAAATATGCTCCTGGAGCATATTTGACTTAGAATATTTTTCCAGATTATTTATGCTCCAGGACCATATGCTCCAGGACCTCTGCTCTAGGACCACTGCTCTGGAGCTTGGTCCTGGAGCATAATTTCGGGCCAAAATCTCTCAGAAGACACCAGAACCAGAGATAGAAACCCTTTCAATTGTTTGTTTGCTCGTATCCACAAGTCATTGGTAATTGGTTCAATGAAAAATGGGTACTAGATATCTAGCTATATCTATTATTGTTATACCTTTGTTTTGGTATACTTTTCCTCCCCCCCTTTTTTTGCTTTGATAAGTCCTCTTGTTTGTACACCCCAAACCAGCACAGAGCCCTATACTGGCCCAAATAAACACATAACTGACCTATTATTATTTTAAGGTAAATGAACGCCTGAATCAAATTCTTTTGCAGGTGTAGTATTTCACAATGAACATCCCCTGAGCAAATTTGGCTGAAATGGACCAAAACATTTGGCATTAGTTGCAATTTTAAAATAATCAAAGAATGCCCCTTAAAGTGGCCCACATGCCTTTTGACCACAATTATGATTCACACAAAAGTTGTTGGCACATGTTTTTCCATGTAGGCACAGGAATTTTGCATATCCTGTAGCTGTTTTTCAGCAATACAGCAGTATCCCATATTTAATTAGATCAATATTGCATCAACATTGCCCCTTTAATTGGCCCACATGCACTTTGTCCCCAATTAAATGATTCACACAAAAGATGCATGGCATATATTTCTTGTCATGTTGCAAGGAATTTTGCCATCCGATTTACCAAAACAAATACCCGTTTCAGAGATACATACTATGCATATTTAATAGCTCATTTGCATACCTAGCTAGTTAAGCCGCACATATCTCGCACTTGTCAAATTGCAAGAAGATGCGCATCATTATAGGCTTTCATGCAGCAAGGAAATTTTGCATATCTGACGTACCGTTTTCAAAGTATATAGGCAATTACGCTGATTTTTGCATATAATTAGCTTCATTTTCATAATGTATGCCTGAAATACGACAAATCCTAATCAGATAAATGCCGAGAACTCTCAAAGCCATGCTCAACCCATCCCCACGTTATCATCATACGCCTTACGGAACTCCAGAAAAACTGTACACAGCCTTACGGGAAATTTCCGTAAATTATGCAAATTAGATACTTAATTAGCATATTTTACGCCCAAATCCTAATCAGGATGTCGAGAACCCATGGACCCGCTTCTTTTCCACCAAGTACATCAAAACCATCACCGTAGCCCTTACGACACTCCAGATAAATCGTATACGCACGTGAACACGGACGGCGGGGAGACAGACAGCAATGGACAAGACAGACAGACAGCATGACAGAGACAGACGGACTGATAGACAGAACGGACAGACAGACAGACAGACAGAAAATGATAACTAAGTCCTCTCGGCCGAACAAAGTACAGGCGAGACAAAAATTAGTTGCGACAAATTCAGTTCAGCATCTGCTAGCAGTTTTTTAAAAAGCTCTTTAAAAACTCGCTCTAAACAACTTTTGTGAAAGTGTATTAAGCATCGTAAATAACGAATACAACCTAGTTTAGACAGTTCCTACTACCCATAGTGCAGTTAGTGTCCACTGTACACGGGTCTCGACCTTTTGCTCACCCACCAAAATCATTGTGACATGAAATCCATTCATAAGTTTGATCGTATAATTCCCACTTTACACAGGGCACCATCCATTCACTGATCAATGACATGCTATGGATGAGCAATTACTCACACACACGTGTGTGCATGAACATTGGAGAGAAGGCCTGTTTTTACATACACATGTTGGAAGCCTGGTTTAGAAATGGTCGTTTCGGATCATTTTTAGCACGTTGTCAACCAAATTACATCACATGCTAGAAAATAAGATTATCTTGGTTGTCATCTTCTACAAGATATAGATCTAACCGTTTGTCCATGGCGCCCCGTTGAATACACCCAGCAATCACTGGTGATTTTTGCATAGAGTTAGCATCTACCTACCAAAATACCACCTTTTAATAACATTTTCGGATTTTTCTGAATGTTTCTATATAATTAACATTCACATATGTTATTTAGATAATATATTCTACAATTACGGCTTCTACCAAGAAAATCCCTTGAGCACTTTTCTCGTAACGACGTGAGTTTTTCTCATGTATATGCGTTAAGCACAAAGTACGCATGACAGGTCATAGGCCTATTGAATTCACTGTGTGCACAGTGAATAGGGAAAATGGACAGTAACTGCAAGATGCTGGAATCAGCAGGTTTTACAATTTTGTCTAAATTAGTAAAGCATTATATGTTTGTACAACCTTGAATTAATTGGTAAAGCCTGCCCAACCAATCAGTTGCTACTAATTGTTTTACGAACTTTCGTGTTCCCGCCACTCAGTCACATGACAAGCACAAGTTAGCACATGTACATGCATGCAGTCTGTGTATGGCCATGGTTGTGTGGAGCTCTCCAAAGCGATGCAATAACCAGGTAATTTTAGGCATGTTAGGCATAATAAGATTCACACAAATTAAATGCTGAAAGGTTACAGCTTACCAAATTGTCAATCTATTTGGCCAGATCGGTGTTCATTAATCGGCATTAATTGAGCTTACGAGATGAACCCGGCGCGTGTGTAGGGACTACTGCGGGTATATAATGGACAGCCATATGACTCCATGACAGGCCCCCGTGCACACTGCATGGAGTATCCAGGCTAATATGTGACCCCATTGTATCTGGTTTTTTAAAGATCAAGATGCTTTTGTGCTATTATTTAGACATGCTTATACTCTGGAGACAAATTGTTTGAAACTGATTCGAAACAATATGCTGCAGCTGTTGTGCGTTGAAGGTCGCACTGCGCATGTAGACTGCATGTTAACACAACAATTAAAAATAGCGGACACACGATACGGCCGTGTACAGGTTGCACACGCCAGTACTGCGTACTTAGTTTCAAACAAATGTCCGAGGGTTGACTATAGAATAGTTTGGGGGACAAACAGTAATAAGTTTTGTACATTGGTGTACAATTGTGGTCATTCCTTATTTACATCTACAGCCTATTGTCTACATGTTGTGTCACTTTGGATACTCGCCCTGCATGGATCAACTGCGTTTGTACAGCGTAATTGGTTACAACGGGAATAAACCAGTTTAAAAATTAGTTCAAACGGCCAAATTAACCAACTAGTTTAAAACTAGAACTCGTTTTACTAATTTTTAAGTTAGTAGAATTACCAAAAATTAGTTGTGAATAGTTAAAGCGTGCCTTACAGAGTGGTTTGAAACAACTATTGGCGTGCGCCAGGATGTCTTCTATCACCAGACCTCTTCAACCTATTTCTCGAAGACATCTTAGCAGAAGCCTTGATCAACTGGTACAAAACTGGCATAAATGTGGATGGCTACAAATTAAAAGACCTTCGTTTTGCTGACGATAAGCTCTCATCGCTGACTCAGAGGACGATCTGCCAAACCTGATTGAGCAAGGCACATCATGCTAGCAAGAAATATGGGATGGAGATCAGTATACCTAAAACAAAGTATGGTATTTCCCGTGATGAACAGCTCCCAGTAAAGATCCAGCTTGACTGATGTCACCACTCTTGAGCAGGTTAACAGATTCAGTATTGGGAGTAGTAACGGCTAACACATCAAGACTCACCAGCGGAAATCAAAAGCAGATTATTATTGGGATCAACAGCAATAGGGAAATTACAGAGAGTCTGGAGTGATAAAGACATCTCACTCTCCACTAAATTATGACTTGTTAATTCACTAGTCAACCCGGTGCTTCTGTATGGCTCGAAACATGGAACATCAAAAGAATGACAGAAGGAAGTGGGAATGGAAGGCTGGAAGCTTTTGAGATGCGATGCTACAGATAAATCCTTAATATCAGCTGGAAGGATAAGATCCGGAATGAAGAAGTTCTCTCAAGAATCTCTCCTGTCCACTGTCAACCAAAAAGGATCCTTAGCTCGATCACTGCCTCGCAGCTGACATGGTTGGTCACTTGTGCAGAATGAACAAACATCCGCCTACCCAAAACCGATTTTTATGGAAACGGGCAGGCACAACCAGACAGGGAAGACCAAGAAAGAGATGGGAAGATGACATAATTGTGGGACCACTTCCACAGGCATATTTGGAAGCGAGATAGGAATAGATGATCTAAATTTGTTCGAGGATCCAACGTTCTATGGGACATGGGGCATAGATAGATAGAATGTCCCGATCTGTTTTGAGTATGTTATTTTTTATGTGTTATTTTAAAGGTGCGTTTGTGTCCGAGCGTATTTGGAACCCCCGTGTTTACCTGGAAGTAGTACCGATTTTTATATTCAGATTGAAAGCCCAGTATTGTTTCTCATGGTCTCGTCCGAGTTTGAGCCACCAATCCATTACATTCCAAGAGTATAAACAAAAAAACGCCGTTTTTTTTTAGTTGTTAACCATCAATATTCAGCACAGTATTGAATAGGGCTATGAAACATGCATTATTGCGCTACCATCCAATAAACATCAAGTTTGTTTCCCACGGTGACTTTGGGGGGTGTTATGTGCAGTGCCTGGCTCTCATATCAAGTAGAGAAAACAATACACATAAATCGAACAAGACCTTTAAATGTATCTCTTATTCTTCCAATGGCCCAGATTTATCATTTGAGAAGCAGTATTGAAGGAATTTCGTATTTTCGAAAAGTGTGCCAAGTGCCGCTTTTTAAGCTTCATATGGAGCCATATGTCTACTTTACAATAGTGCAAATATCATCAAAATCATCAAATGTGTCATAAGAAAATGAACAAAATGGCTAATTTTTCTAATTCTTATGGTGTGATGTGGCTGTGCGAATTGCAGTTTGAATTGCAGAAGATCTGTCCCAGGTAATTTGCTGGTAGTACATAGCTTTTAGTCCTGCAGTAGGCCCACCAGGGTGAAAATCATAGGCGGGGCGAACATCATAGGGGGTGCGAAACAGTCCAAACTGAACTCAGTTTGTTAAAAAACCCTATTATTTTTTTTTTTTTTTTTTAAAATGTATAGTTTTTCCTAACTTTTGAAACTCGTCTGGGGTGGGGGGGGGCACTATCAGTTGATTTAGCTAAATAGGAAAATTGAAAAAAATCATCAAAAATCACGATTGTACATGTCCTGTAACTACAGTCCCGTTACAGTCCTGCAAATGATAAGGCCAAAGCAACATAATAAGGATAAATCGGATATATTAGTCGGCATTGTCCGTACGAATACTTACTACATATAACTGAATGTAAGTCTATCATTTGAACACTGCCTTTTTTCTTCCTTTCCTGTCAATTCTTCCAGTTGGAAAAAGTACTATGGATGAATGTCTCAGACTTATTCTCACTTTAAGTCTATTCTGTGAATTATAATGTTTCCTGAGACTACTGATGTGTCTTTAAACCCACGGGGGTGGGGGGTCATAATGAAATCGATATGGGTGTAAGTCTATCGCTTTGAACCCAGGGGCATTCGGGTGACAGAGGATAAAAAATAGGTCTTTTGGTGAGATACAGCCAAACTGCCCAAATAAGGGGGTTTTTCCTGTGACAACTTTTCCAAAAAATGGTTTCATTTTTTAGAAAATTTTGCAAATTCTCCACACCACAAATGGGGTCTTTTGAGTGAAAGTTTTCACAATTTTCCCCAAAATTCGGGTCTTTGGTGACAGTTTGGTAACTTGTAAAAAAATATGGGGTCTTAGGTGACTTTTCAAAATAATATGGGGATCTTTGGGTGACAGTGTTGTTGAAAATGGGGTCTTAACATTTTTACATGTCGCATCAACCTCCAAACTGGGAGGTGTCCCCCCCCCCCCCCCCGGGGTCCTTAACAGGGTCATATGTTGCCATACTACGATTAATGAAAAGGTCATATTTTGCTTCTACTACAATCTCCTGTGATCACAAAAGGCAAATCTGTTCAGGTCTCATGCAAGACCTCATCTTTAAAATGATACGATTTGTTTCACATCGGCGTCAAATTGTTCGTATGGCATGTTACAACAGGAAATATACATTTGCTTTATGTTAATCAGCTCAGAGGTATTTAGCCGGGGCTTGAGTGCTGATCCTCCAGTGGGCCCTCTCAATATTTCCCTGATAATTATACCCAAAATGTCAAACGAAATGCTTAACATTTATTTGACATTAATATCCGACAGCATGAAGAATTTGAGCCTATTTTGAGAAGAATCTGTGCACTCTAAAAATTTTACCCAGGGTGACCTTGAACCATTTTAAGGCTACTTTATTAAAAGAAAGTGTCCTGGACATAGCAAACTATACCTTTTTTTAATCCTAGGACCAGTTGAACATATGTATACAACTTTTAACCATGTATACAACTGTATACCCCCCTTTCCCATCTCAAAATGCTCAGGGATGACAAAGTTGCACCATCGAGATTTTGAATCAGCAGGTCAATGTTGCCTTAGAAACCATCAAAACGTTTTGTGCAGATTCTTGTGCAAGGTCATATTCAAGAGCCTACGGGTTATACCACTGGACATTTGTTGATTATCAACCATGCTTCTTCTATTGTTGATGTTTTCTTATATTTTTCCAATTTACTCCATTTGATCCTTTTGGATAGTGACATCAAATGGCTCCTAGATGACCAGAACTTTTTATCTCCAAACACATAAACCTACTCAAATCTAACTGATCACTCTTTTAAGAGTTTTTAATAAGTTTGCTGAATAAATTTATTGTAATAAAACAAGAGCATCAATGATGTATAGGACCCACGTGTATGGTGTAACTGGAATGATCTCTGGAGATGCAATGCATGAGACACCTAAGACAAGTTATTGGTTGGCAGACAGTTTTTGAACAAATAAGATATTCAAGGTGGACATAAAATATGCTTTGGCAAAATAGAAATTGTAGTGTAGTACAAAGTATTTGAGGTCAACATGAACCCGAGGGTGCTCTTCTTCAAATGGTGCAAAAAATACATTCCTGTCATAATTTTTTTGAAAATTACATAATGCCTCTTTAATCCAATTATAATCTTAACCATTTTCAGAAAATCATATAGACAAATCCGACCAGCCAAATGATGGTTAGAATTGATCCGCCATTACTGGGGGGCCTCCAGCCCAAAACCTACCCAAATCTTTTGTACGTCTGTACCACGCTTGATTAAGTATAATTCAAAAGCTACACTTAATCTGCACATTTGGGTGAATTCAAGCAGGATGCACCCCAGCTATGGCTGCCAGTGAGGTGTTGGAATGTGCGAAATCGGATTCGTGTATACAGTGTGAGTCAAAATGATTGTTCCCCGATGAAACAAAAAATATTAAAAATATTTGTAATCTTTTTAGAATATTATTATATACTTTATATTTAAGAAATAAAGGGTGATGCAGTATCCTTTATGGGCGAATAATGTGTCCGAGGTCGGAAACAAATAAATAATGGACGAGGCGGAGCCGAGTCCATTATTTAATTTTTTTCCGGCCGAGGCTACATTATGAGCCCATAAATAATACTGCAAACCCTTTATTTCTATTCTATTACCGAAAACAGCGTGATATAACGAGAGAATTCATTCGCGACCCATTATTGCAGAATAATGGGCAGTAAACTGACCAATCAGAATGCTGCATTTTCAATAATGGGCAGCAGAGGTAATAGAATAACAAATAATTACTTCTTAATCACCATGTCAAAAATCCCGAGATTCATGCATTTTATTTTCAAGTTATGGCCTCATTTATAGAGGGCTCCCAAAGTGCTGCGTGTACAAATTTAGTACAGTAAACCATAGAAGAGAGTAAACATGTTAACAGTGGAATTCACAACACAGGATCAAGAAAAACGAGATAGAGAAAGAACTTGTTTGTTGCATTTAGTGACCATTATTATTAAGACAAAAATTATTAATATATTTATTAATATTTATCATTGAAAGAAAATTGTTCCCAAAAAAAAAGTAAAAAACTGACCTTTGACCTTTAAAAAAACGCGTTGTATCTGGTTGGTGTGTATTTTGCCACTTCTTGTTGTTGGCCTAGTTATAGTTAAACTATAGTCAGAGTTATTAAAAGGCTATCCTCCATTTACCAATTAAAGGACCCCATTCCCAATTAAAGGTGGTATACAGTGTGAGTCAAACTGATTGTTCCCCAAATATCCTGATTTTGTCTTATCAAACTGTGCAAGTAGCTCTTAAAATATAAATACTTCAGAAGTACATTTAAATAGTTTCCAGAAATTTGGAATTCTCATTTGGTTCAGGCAATCCATATCTGCAATCATTAAACAAGGCACTCTAATTTGCCTTTGTACAAGATTCTATTGATTTGGTATTGAAGCGCCAAATTTAAAGTGGGATACCTAATGTGTGTTTTACACAGTCTGGTGGATAGATGGTAATAAATGCCATGAGTATAACACCAGGCCGGTTATTAAGTTGGGATTAAATGCAACAACAAGTGCAATTATATTTGATTGTTTAGAATTCTTCAAGGTTGGAATGAACTGTTTTCGTGAATTCATCATTCATTCATAAATGAATGAATGAAATGAATGAATGAATGAATAATGTAAATTGAGGTAAGGTCCCTTTACATGTAAATGAAGGAATGGCCCTTTAATTGGTAAATGAAGGAAGGGCACTTTAATTTTAAACAAAAATGTTTTAATTTTAAAATTTGCCTTAACCCTTTCAAGGTAAATGTGGAAGGGGCCTTGCAAATGGGGAATAGCCCTTTAATTGGTCACTGAGAAAATGGCCTGGAATGGCCTTAATTGGTCAATGATGGGAAGGCCCTTTAATTAGTAACTGAGAGGAAAGGGCCTGAATGGCCCTTTACTTGGTAAATGGAGGAATGCCCTCCTTTTTAATTGGTAAATTGATAATGGCTTTTTAATTGGTAAAAAATTGATGAATGGAATTTGCCTTGAAAAGGGTTAATAATTGGAGGAATGACCTTTTTAATAGTACAAGTCGGGTCATCCTGCTTTCGATGGGCAAATATCCATGCCCATTTAAACGAGAGCATCAACGATGCATGTCAACCTTGCTGTGATACAGCAGATATCTATAGCCGTTAAAATGCCCTCTTTGGCAATTACACAAAATATAGTTGGACATGATACATGATTCTTAATCACCTTCAAAGGCACAAATGCCGTTTGTTCTGCTTAATTTACTTGTTTTAATCTCGAGATGTTTAGTGAACCGAATGAGTCGGGCGTGGAAGGTCACATTTTGTGAACACTCCCTGACTCAATGACTGGATATCTATACACAGGTACGTGACGTAATATAGGTAATTTCATTGATTTGTAATGTACAGGAAAATAGGTTGAAATTGGTGAGTTTATAAAATGGGAATCAAAACAGGAATTTGACTTTTGTAAATGGTATAAACATTGGTCTTACATGCCAGGAATACAAAGTTGGGTACAAACAACATTCACACAGTTTATTACAACTTCTCCAAGAAACACGTGAAAAAAATCACATAGGTAGTAGAAATTATACAGGGTGTCTCAGAAAAGAATTACACCCTAACTACAGACGACCGTTAGACTTCAAAAGTAATATCACATTTGTGAGAAATTCAAAAGAATTTAAAAAAAAAACCACAATTACTTTAACATTTTAGTGAAAACATCACTCGATTCGGTCAGTAGTTTTGACGAAATAAGCGATTATGTAACACATGTCCATGACACTTCCTTCCAAGTTTTGGCCAATAGAGTGATTCAGACAGAACAGGCGAGAGAATAATCAGACTGCTTTCATTTTCTTTTTATTTATTTCTTTAAAACAAAATAATACTAAATGATCTTTGACCACCAATTCTGCAAACATTAATATTGCAAAATACAGTACAAAAGAAGATTACATTCTTTCTTTTCAAGACATCTTCAGTTTTTTGACAAATTAAACAAAAAAACAAAAAAACCGAAAATTAAAAAAAAATCATTTTAATTTTAATTTAAATTGATATTCATCAGCAAGCTTTACAGAAAAGTTTGCTTTTGATTAATATTCAAACAACGAAAAGGGGTTAAAAAAGTTTGATATTCACTAGGTTTGCTTAACAAATCTAAGAACGGTTTTCAACCACCAAATGTTCACCTTTTTTCTGTTTGCAAGAATGATTCGATGTGTAGATTTTTCTGTTTTGATAAAGTTTTTCAAGATTTGTATATCCAGCATGCCCAACAAATGCAAGTAAAATTAAATGTAAAAAGTCCATCTACACCAAAACACCCTTCACAGTTTCATAAAGGATAACAAATGTTTAGACCCCTGCAGATTCCTTCTACTTGACGTCCATTGGGATTTTATTGGTGTTGGTTTCTTATAAAGATGAATCAATGTCGTGTTCTTTACCATGTTTTGTTTTCTGTTGATTTTTGTTTATAATTGTCACGGTAAGTATTTATTACTATAATGAAATGAAACAAAAGGCATTGACAACTCACAAATATTACCAAGGCGTCTTTTGGGAATTAAAAGAAGACAAGCTTGAACAATCACAAGAGTAATCAGCGGTAGTTCACATCAAATCTGCATTATTGTGAGCAAACTTGGGAAGGAATGTCCATTGACATTTGGTACATAATCGCTTATTTCTCAAAACTACTGAACCAAATGAGTGATGTTTACCTTAAAGTTTAAAAGTAATTGTGGTTTAAGATTCTTTTAAATTTCTCAAATGTGATACTTACTTTTGAAGTTCTGGTCGCCTATAGTTAGGGTGTAATTCTTTCTGAGACACCCTGTATATGTTTCTTATTTGGATATGACAACAAATGTCGTGTGTGAAAAGACAATGGACTCTTGCTATATAGTCACTTGTCTTTTTACAAATCTATTTGGCCACATCAAATAATATAGAATTTAAATAGTCTAAGGGCCTGATCATAGTTTTTGTGACATATATATATACACCACCGGTTTCACTATTTGTTATTTTATATAATGTTTCAAAACAAATTATGTTTCTACCTTTAACCATGTTTGTTGAGGAAAGGTATGCCCTACATACTATTCTGAACTGAAGAATTGTTATTAATATAACACGCCCACAACTAAGAGTCCTAAGAAAAAGAAAATGACTGAACTAATATATAAACCAGGCGACTCGCTTTACCGCGATGCGTAAAATATGTCCCCGCCGAATGTTGCTCACAACATTATAAATTCAACTTCATTTTTTCCCAATACCCTAAACCCCCCCCTCACCCAATACCCCTGCACCCCCCACCCACCTGCCCCAACAGAACCACAAAACCACCCCTCTCCCAACCCCCCACAACTCCCCCAACACCACCCTCATCCCCAACACCCCCCGCAACAGCGCTACCCCCTCCTTAACACCCCTCACACCCCCACCTACCCCAATACCCTATCACACGCCTCCCCTTTCCCCAACCCCCCCGCAACCCCCGCCATTCCCCTCCCCACACCCCTCAACACCCTCATCCCTCCGCACCATCCTGCAACACTCCCATCCCCCTCCCCAACACCCCCTAAACCTCCCCCCCCCCCCCAAAACCATGCAACCCCCACCCCTCCCCAACACCCCCCATACCCACCCCCTCCCCAACACCCCACAATCCCCAACCCATCCCACACCCCGCAACCCCACCCCTTCCCCACACCCCACTCCCCCCTCTCCAACCCGCAACCCCCCCCACCACACCCGAACCCCCTCCCCAACACCCAACCCCCCTCCCCAACACCCCCCCCCCGCCCCACACCTCACCCCTCCCCCATAAATTAGGGCTCTTTGCAAGGAATTTGCCTATCTGATGTCCTGTTTCAGAGATACAGCAATGCGCATATTTATTAGCTCCTTTGCATACCTAATGCCCCATTATCACATAACTTTCAAATTGCAAAAAGATGTTGCCCCATGATAGGCTTTATGCAGTGCAGGATTTTTGATACCAATGTGTACCTGTTTTCAAAAATATAGCAATTACGCTGATTTTTGCATATTAATTAGCTCATTGCATACCAATTTGCCCGAAATACCTCCAAAAATCAATCCAGGTCAATAACGCTTCAGCCCGCTTCTCCCCACGTACAATCAGTCTACGCCCTACGGACTCCAGAAACTTGTACACCGGCCTTGCAGGAACATTCATAAATTAATGCCATTAATACTTTAATTAGCATATTTTACGGCCCCAATCTATCAGTCGATAACCATCACACCTCTTCCTTTCCACCAAGTTACATCATTGGTCGCCCTTATGGAACTCCGATACTGGGGTATACACATGGGTTCACATTTTTGTCACAGACGGACGGACGAACGACGGACGACTAACGGACAGACGCTGCTAATTTCATAGGCCCCGTTCCGAACTGGTTCGGCGGGGACAATACCCCTGCTAGTTGAAATTCCTAAGTTGAAACCAATTATGGTCCCAGAAAGGACAACCCCAAATGTGAATTGGAGAGTACAGTTGATGTTATAACATAACTCTCATTTAGTTAGATAACATATGAAATTTAGTGCCAAGTGATTTACCACTATTGGACTTGCCCTCTCTCTAGAGCAATGCAAGTATGTTTCAATATCAATCCTTTGCCTTGGTCATTGTCCTATTCCAAACCAGAATACAATTTTTGCAGCCTTAATTTTCACATAGAAATGTGGGGAAATTAATTGTGGTAATGCTAAGCTGGAGTTCTATAACTGAGATTAATGGATACATTAATAACCATTTAAGGTGGCTGTTAATGGTCAGAATCAGATTAAACTTTTTTTGCCGTATCTTCTTAATTAAATTTGTTCCAACATATCTAAAAGTTACATATTTGAGAAGGAAATGGCTCAAGGAATCCCAATATGATAATATTGTTTCCCAAAAATCATATTTTTTGATTAAAATCATAAAAAATTGTGATTTTCACCTCATTTTGTTTTGGGTTCCTATAAAATATCAAATTTTATAAAAATGTGCCTTTTCGTTTTTTGTATTCCAGAGTCATAGTTCTAGTGTCTTATTTCCCCTTTTTTTTTTTCAATCTGCACTATTTATCAAATTATTTGCCAAAAAAAAAAAAAGGCCAAAATCCACGTGTTTCAATTTGGAACAACGCCAAGATTGTTCAAAGGTTGCACTAAATCACGATTTTAACCCATGAAAAACTAAAAATACCAACCTAGATTTTGATATGTGCAATGGCTCTATACGCTGCTTCATTCTTACCTGTTGCTGAATTGGATTTACGAGTAACTGGGAACCAAAATCACAAATTTATCGCCGAAGTGAACACAGAGAACATCGCACTTTGTGCAAATAATTGTCCCCGTTTTCGCTACAAATATAGCCTTATTCCAAAACACAAGCGGTTCGTCTCTTATTCTTCACACTGCTTTCTGCCCAGGTCAATTACTTCATCTGGAACAAAAATCTGGATCAAAATTCACAATTATTAGGCTCAAATCCGTGAAATTAAATCCCATTCTGTTTGCAAAAGCGACTCACGTGGGCAACCATTTTACAATTGGCAATACAATTTTACCAGGTAGCGCATATAATCGATCCTCCAGGCGTTTTCTGTATGCGTCTCATTACAAATCGCGCGCCCTGCCGAATAGCACAGACACGTATTGCGTAATATGTGAAATTACCCGCCCTTTTTGCAGTTCAGCCATGTATTGTTTTTGGTGGTCAAAAATGCGTACATAGCAAATTAAAATGAAAAAATATGAGGAAAAATAAATATATATAGATTCTGTTAAAATATAATCGAAAGAATATGTTAATGCCATTAAACCTGAAAAAAAAAACTCAAAACTGGCCTTTTGATTAAGTTTCTGACTAACAGCCCCCTTAAAGGAGAACCGCACAACGAATAAGATTAAACATATACTCTATAAAATAATTATTGACCACATATCGAGTGGTTTCGTAGAAAAATGGAATTATATTCCTACAAGATTAAAACACTCTCGTCTGACCACGTGCTCTTTAAAAATCGCGCTAGTGGTATAAAGTGTTATGGCGATAACGACCGGCACTTTAGGTCATACATGCCACATAGGAAATACACATTGTGAAAGCATCATGCTTGAAGATGTATGATGCTAGTTGTGCCTCCGTATCGCATACACAAAATACATATCCTCATACAGTAGCGCGAATTTCAAATAGAGCATGGTCAGACAAAATGGTTTTAATTCGTTTTATGGTTATTATAATTCCGTTTTCCCGTGAAACCACTCTATATGTGTTCAATAATTGTTTTTATAGCGTATATTATGTAAGTTATTCTTGATACAGGTTCTCCTTTAAGTTAACATTATGGTTATTAAGAAGAAGGCCTACTTGAAATTTTTAAATATAGATATGTTTAAAAATAGTTTGTTCAAATATTCCCTCTTTCAGAGGTAGAGTGAGTGAAGTCTGTGACCCTAGCTAGAGTAAATAAACACAATTGCAAGGACAGCTTTGCAAGGCTAGCTTTATACAACATAGCAGCTAGGACAAGTGATAAGGGGATTGACTTAGCTATTCTCAATTTCTTTCATACCCATTTACAATACACACATCCAAACGGAGCTGTATGACACGTCACAAACCAATTTGTTTGTTTAGACCCTAAACTTAGCTTTCACAACCTTATTATCGCCAAACGAAAACGCTGCATTATTTTCCCACGTCATCCAAACACACATGCGAAATTTCAAGACAATACGATATAAGATAAACACGCAGTTAACAAAACCATTGGCTTCAAAACCCCACTACTAAGGACCCACAAACAAAGATTTGTGGGTCCAAAAATTAGTACAAACTAGTGAATATATCTGGATATTACCTTGCTATATCAAAGGTTGAGTCATGCTTCCAAAAAGCAGAAGTCATTAAATGTATTTAAAGCGACAGGCAATAGAAACAGTTAGAGCATGCCAGAAAGGTTGCTGACCTAACTGACTTGGCTATTTTTTTGACATGATCAACAATTAGACACCAATAGCAAAAAAGAACTTCTTCAAGCTTTGGCTTCAATGGACCAGACCATGTCAAATTTTTGAATTAAAAATGTAAAAAACCCAGGTTAAAAAAAACAAAAAAGGTTAACCATCAATAAATATTTGCCATGATCCCCTAATGCATTGTTAAGTGCCCATTTCCAACCGGGACTGTACCAACCCACATGTTTAAAGGTGCAACAGAGATTTTGAGCAACCCAAATATTGTTTCATATAGAATGTTCAACATATAGACTGGACACTTCAATCCGATTTTCTTACCTTGTATTGGCTATACAGAATGTCTTAAAGCGAGAAAAAAGGTGATTTTGATTTGCTTTATTTCAATGTAAAATTAGAAACATAAATATCTTAATAAAATTATTTATAAAATATAAATTTCACAATTTTTGTCCAAAGAACATTTCTCCGCTTAAAATCCTTTCAGATAGGGATATTTTGATGGAAAGCGTTACATCAGGGCAAAATCAGTACTTTCGATTGTTTAAAAAAAAGGCACACCTTAAAAAAATGTAAATCTCTCGTTTCAGCACCTTTACAAGCGTAACATCAATACTAGAAAATTTTTATCTTGATTTTGCACGTAACTGTATTCGCCGCAGCTGGTGACAATAGGTCACGATACTATAGAAACTGCACCTTTTGTCTTAAATTTCAACATCAGTGCCTTTGGTTGTTTTGTTTTGTTCCTAGGTATTTGTCTATATTTCTGTAAGATTAACTTTTACGGGAAAAGGTACCTTGTATTCCGGGTTTGTATTGTAGTTTTAGGCACCGTCCAGCGACACGAACGAACAACAAATTTATTTGTAAACATGAACTCTAGTGCAAGTTCACGGATGGAAATGGGCACTTAACAGGATGCATTATGGGGATTGCGCAAATCGTCTATTAATAAGATAAGTCTTTCAGGAGTTGGACAGGTATGTAACCACAGAGTCAACCTATCATCATTAAAGGACCAACCTCATTTCAATGAAGTCTGTGGCAAGGCAAGGTGAAATTTAAACCAAGATTAACCCTACCTAAAAGTTGTGATTCAAAGATGTGGAAAGAGTTAGATGAGCTGTCAGATGCTTTAGAATCAAATCCTTTCTACAAAGATGTAACAGTAGAGTTAGAAAGAAAAGTATGACCAAACAATGGGGCAATTCATAAAAAAAAGTTTTGCTTTTTAATGGGGCACCCCCTCATTTTGTTCTTTATAGTCGCCAAACCCTTAAACCCTTTCTGCAAAATTTGAAAGAAAAAACAAGGCGGTTCTCGAACCACAAAGGTCCCCCGCTCGTCGCGGTAGTTAAAAGAAGAAAAGTAACATAACTTAAAGATCACAGGGAGGATTGTGATGGAAACCAGAGAGGCTCCTACCATAGCAGTTTCAATACCTTGGATGACCCCAGATGACCTTGAAAAATTCTGGTATCAATGTTGACTACACCCACCAAGTTTCATGAGGTCCCATACAACCATTTGTAGTTGTTTGACCTTGGATGGCCCCACATGACCTTGATATGACCTTCAAAAAATTTTCAGCACTGAATGTTGACCACACCCACCAAGTTTTCTGACCATACAACCATTTGCAGTGAATTGACCTCAGATGACCCCAGACGACCCAGAAATGACCTTGAAAAGAAATGGCATAAAATGTTGACTGCATCCACCAGGTTTCATGACCATACAACTATGCATAGTGATTTGACCTTGGATGACCCCGCATGACCTTGAAATGACCTTCAAAAAATTTTGGCACTAAATATTGACCACACCCACCAAGTTTCATCATCCTACCACATGTTTAGGGATTTGACCTTGAATGACCTCACATGACCTTGAAATGACCTTCAAAATTTTTGGCACCCAATGTTGAGCACACCCACCAAGTTTCATCATCCTACCACAATTGACAAGGTTTAAAGCAATTTCTGTCCACATTTGACCTTTGACCCATGACAGATGACCCATCTCCGAACTCATCTGCCGCCTACTTAAGCGACATATATGGTACAAAGATGGACACCCATACTTGCTTAGATCAAAAGATATCGTGTTGACAAGGTTTACAGCAATTTAACCCTATTTTTACCATATTTTTGACCTCATTTGACCTTTGACCCATGACACATGACCCACTTCGGATCCCACCCAGCGCGTACTCGAGATACATCTATGTTGCGAAGATGGACACCCACACTTGCTTAGTTCCAAAGAGGGTACTACTGACATTTAAGATTTTCCAGATACAGTTAATTTTTCCAACAGGATCAAATCCCAACCATTGCTACTTGCGCTGATTTTTCAACGATGCATTTATATCCCCATGCATTAATGCACACACAAACACCTGAAATCAGAGCAAGGACTGCAAGGTCCACAAGTTTTCAAGTTGGAACCCAACGATCTTGTTGGGTCCAACGATGAATAACAACTTTCCTTTCATGACATTTTGAAAATGTACATTTTTTATAATAATTAATCAAACCCGGACATGTAAGTTAATTAGACAGGCAATAGCCTTTTATTTTACTAATTTGGTTGCATTGGTCCTTGGACTGGGTGGGGTGTGTGCATGTCATAGCTATGCACTCCATATTTTTAGTGGCGGCGCTGCGGCGTGCCGTCACTATTAGCTTGGCTTTGGTTATTTTGTCGAATTTGGGGATTTCTACTTTTAAATATGATTTATGTTGTACAGTTAATGCTCTAAATATCTTTAAAAATATTTGAAGAAATGCTATTGATTAGCACGTGTACTATAAATTAATTTCTATTGCTTGAAATTCAATCAATAAGAAGTATACTCAGATTTTCCTCTCGAAATTTAGGGCATATTTCGAAACACTGACCATGGAGCTATGCACTAACTTACGCCACTTTTTCCAGCACCCCATCACTGACCTCTGACCCCCATGCATGTGTTAGCCTAGGTCTCCGGCCATCACTCACAACTAACAAACATGGTGAACGATGCCATCCCGTACCCACTGTGACAGTGCATATACGTATCGAAGGATGTGAAGGACTAAGCTAATGCGATGTTGGTTAGTTTTTCTAGATTTATTTGTTATTATAGGTCAGATTCCAAGGGAATATTTTTCATACATGCAAGATTGTCCTATAAAGTTAGGACATTTTTTGGTTTTCAGAAGATCTAATTCTGTTGGACGAGCCAAAATGCTGAGGCAGCGTCAGCAAACATTGTTTGTAGCTGGCCCATATATGTTAACATATTTCTAGAAATGTGTTTTAAGTGGCAGCGTGGCCTAGCGGCATCAGCTCTCAGGTTATCTTGATTTAGAAGGGTTTGAATTCAGACTATGATGTATTGGTGATTATTTTTTTTGGCTCTCAATTATTTTTGTGTCTTTTTCATAGGGTTTCATGTTGTTTACCTATTTTTGGATGTATGAACTGTTGTTTATGCGGCGACTGAGTCGATTTTGTTATTTTTGTTAGACGGGGGGGGGGGTTCTCACATTTTGTTTGGTGGCTTGTTTGGTGGATGCCTGGGGTGATGCACATACTTCTGTGATTGGTGTTTAGAAGAACAAAACAAGGATTTTTAGCTTTTGATGTGTGCTTTATGCGTTAATGGTACTTTGGTTGTTTTCTCATGTTTTTTGTCTAATTAATCCTGCGTAGGGGTTCCTCGACCATAGGGGTATAGTAATCCCCTTTTTTGCCGTCCTGTTTGGCCATGTGATACGACCTCAAACTCTTGAACAGGAACCGTTAACAGAGCCATTTCGTGAAACTCAGTCGTAAATCTACATGCATACTATGTCATGCCTGAGTGGACCAAGTTATCCAAAACACTGTGTAACTGGTATATAAAAAGGTCTATTATGTAGGACATGCGCATGAGTTAGTATACACACATTAGTTTGGTGAACGGACCCCTGGGGATAGTCCTGTTCTATGGGCGGAGCCGAACGCGATATTTATTTCCGTAGTTAACTTGTGAAATAATTGCACTATAGCGTCTATTTCACTTTAACAAGATTCGAAACAAATTAATTTCTCAAAAAAATTGAGCAGAGTGGGGGTTCGAACCTGGGAAAAGCAGAGATTAAGATTCTTAACCACTAGACTAGCGAGGGATTTGTTGGCGATGTTGGGATTTTAATTCGATATAAACTCTAAATGTAAACCGAGTGGAAAGAGTGAAAAAATAGTGAAAGAGTGAAATTGAGGACAATGCCTTTCGATTGATAAAATTTCAATCTGAAATGAGCGTGGAAGTGAATTGTTCACAATCTAAAAAGAGTGGATTAATATTGTCATATTTGTATACTTTTTTAAAGATGTGTTAGTTCCAATTTTTGCCATATCCAACCATGCCATTAAAGCTTAGCACTTTTTATTGCTGTGGGATGCAATACACTATTAAAAGTTTTCTATTACATGTGTTCAGTTGATAGTGACATCATTTTCCTGCAGGAAGCCCATTCTTCTGTCAATAAAGAAAAATGTTGGAACAATGGTGGAGCATGCATGGTTTTCAAGTCATTCTTCAAATAGTTGTGGTGTTTCAATTGCATTGGTAATCCTCTGTCACCTATTTTTCATTCACAGTGTAGTGACACTGACCCCAATGGCTGGTTTTTAATTATTTTTATTTCAATTAATAGTTTGCCCCTTGTGCTGGTTAATATTTATGCTCCTATAATGATGACCCTGACATTTTCTCTTTTTTTCTTTGTGTGTTTTATTTATCAAAACTCAGAAAAACAGGACGAAAGACAAAGACAAACCCATTCTCACACATTACACACACACCTCACACCATCTTTATGTTGCCATGGCATTACAGTAACGTGTACAGGACCATCAACAAAAAAGGGAGAGCTATGAGGCTTCAAATTCAATAGTCCATTTCTTAAAATGCTGCCCTTTTTTCTTTCAGCAATTTTGTATTAAAGTTTTTGTTTCAATTTGAGCAAATTGAAAAATGCAACAAAACTGAGGTCATTTAATTTAAATTTAAGACATAAAAAGAGGAAATCAACAATTGTCATGCTTGGCGGTGTCTCTAACACCAAACACTTGGAAAACACAAAGGACTCCTTAGTAACACTATTGACATAAAAACATAATTCATCCCATAGTGGAGACACCTTGGTACAATCACAGAATAAGTGTCAAATTGATTCTGGCAACTTGTTACAGAAGTAACAGTTTGGTGAATCAATCCTCCCGATCTTGTGAAAAAAATGGTTTGTGCAGATTGTGCAGTGGAAAAATTTAAAATAAAAAGATCTCAATTGGGTTTCAATGGTACATTTGAAGTTACTATATTGTGAACCAATTTCCAGTCAGGTTCTTTCAAAATATGTAAACAATCAATCCACTTATTTTCAACTTCAACAGGTGCCCGAGAATGGAATAGACATGTTAGGGAACCTTTTCTGCTCCCAAAAGGGAAGCAAAAATGGTATTAAATACATTATCCTGCATATCACTGGGGTTCTGAAACAAATCCCAACTAATACCATTCATTAAAGAATTGTATTTTCTTCTATCGGTGATGGGAATATCAAATTCAATAACAAGAGATTCAAATGGTTTGACAAAGAAGGTCGGAGATATTATGAATCCCCTATACATCCCAAATAGGGTAATAGAAGAACTTTTTGGTTTTCAGCCGATCATTTGTATTCCACCAAATTGGGTCCGGAAGATAGAAATTAGACAATCTTAAATTTACTTTCTCGGGTTGTATCATTTGCTTGATCCTCGCGTGCATTGAATTTAGTTTCGCTTCGTCATACACTGTAAAATTAAGTGTTTAGGTTTTGTAACAGTTATTAAACACCTACACGCGTTTAACGAAACAACAAATAAAAAATACCAACTTTTTGGTCAAAAAGTGGGTATTTTCTTGGACCACTGCTCCTATAAATCACTAAAAAGCATTGAAATTCAGCGCTGTTTTCCCATTTTTTAAATCAGAGCAATGTGAATTTCTAACGTGAACGCCTTAACGCGTTTAAAACAATATTATCCTAAGTGTTTAGATACTAAAATAAACACGTTTTGTGTTTATTTTGAACACTATAGTGTTAAGCTTCTAAATGCCTTTGGTGTTATGGTGTTTAACTTCTAAACACCTTGGTGTTTATTCTTCCTAAACGGCTGGCAAATGTATAGTGTTTTAAAAGCCCATTAAAAATGTCCATTGCTCTGATTTAAAAATGGGAAAAACGATGCTGAATTTCAATGCTTTTTAGCGATTTATAGGAGCAGTGGTCTACGAAAATACCCACCTAAAATATAAAAATCTTAAATTGTCCTTAATTTTGTCTCTGTATAAATACCACAATTTAATGCTTTCAATTAATTGATAATTAGATAAGGTATTCAAAACAGAGTCTGGAGCAGTGGACCTCATCAAGATCGTCCAATTTGGATGAAAATGTTCCAAAATAGATAATTCAAGGGATTTCCAAAAATAGTCGGGTCAATCCCATCGCCTGTTTAACCCTCGGCAATTTTTTAGCCCGAAAGAACAGAAGTGGGTCAATCATCCAAAGACCACCACACCACCATCATCATAATCATTACAAAGGACATCCTGCTTAACTCTGTCATTACCACCATTCCAAATAAATTTATTAAAAAGACCATTTATCTTCTTGAAAGAAACTTTTGGGAATGTTAATACACACAACAGAAAAAAAGTACAAAAGTTGTGGCAGCACCAAGGATTTGATCACAGGGTGGCATGCAGAAACAGCCAAAATTTTGAAGGGTTGAAATAAGTTATCTACACCGATGAAAGTCAAATATGGTAAGAGTTATAGAGGTTAAACCTTCAGGATTTTTTGCCCATTAAAAATTGTGGCTTATGATAAAATGTTGAAACGATGAGTTGAAATAAGTTATTATTACTCGCCCTCAAACGGGATGGCGACTCAAGAGGGCGCAAATGAGAGAAAAAATGGATACGGAACGATGCAGTTAATATTGCAGGTTCCGCTTAATAAAAAATGTCGGCTTATGATAAAATGTTTGAAAGATGATTAGAAGGAAATAAGTTATTACTCGCCAAACTGTAGCGATCAAAGGCCAAAGAGAGAAAACTGGATACGGAACGATGCAGTAAATCCTCTGAAGCGTCACTCATAATTCCGATTTTGACAGGGAAAGTAGCCGTCAATGATAGAATGGTTTATTTGCTACACCTATTGTTACGATTGCGCATGTGGGGAATTTTTTGCAGCTTCTACACATGTAAATACAAATTTCCAATGATTCAACAACCTGGCTGTTTCTCAAATATTCTGACGTCATGCAACGTCATTTAATGAGCAGCCCTCAATTGATACGGACGGCGTTTTTTCCCACACAGTTTTGTAAGTGTTTAAGATGTTGAGCCATGGTTTTCACAATAAGTTTATAATTGGTTGTCAAAAGAGAAATAGGACGATAATTGTTAACATAAGTAGGGTCACAATCTTTTTTGAATAGCAAAGTGATCACACCGTTTCTTTGAGAGGGGACAAAAGTCCTTGTTCAAAAGAAAAATTTAAGAAGAAATTAATAAAACAGATATATCATGGAAAAACACTATGTAAAATTCAACTGGAAGGCCATCCAAAGCAGGAGATTTATTGTGGCACATCAAATTTAAAAGCAGTTCTGCCTTTGAAATAGGCCTATTCAGAATCATTTTACTTTCTTCTGAGAGCTGAGGAATATGAAGCTGATCCAAAAAGGAACATGCAGCCTGATTTGATGCCATAGTAGAATGGAAGAATAAAGACTTTCATAAAAATTTTGCAGTTCCTTTAAAATTTCACCAGGATCGGTTTGAAGGGTGCCATTATCATGAACAAGACTCTGAATGCCTTTCTTTTCAGAGGAGCGCTTCTCTCAATTGCAAAAATACTTAGTACTCTTTTCACCCTGTTCTGCCCACTTTATTCTCAATCTGACAACCAGACCAGCAGTTTCCTGGTTAACAATATTATTCAATTCATTTTCCAGAGATATGAGTTGTTCAACCAAAACTTTGAGACTCTCATCACTGTTTTTATCAAAATCGCTAATATCCTTTCTCACTTTATCAATCTTAATATGGAGGTCCAATTTGGTTTGATTCCTATCCTTTTCCTTTCTGCTTGTATATTTGATACAATGACATGTAGTGAAACTTTTCATTGTGTCCCGTAAGATTTTGGGATTTGCATAAGACTGACTGTGAATATTTTTAAATTCATTAATTTTTGACTTAATAAAATTAATAAAATCAGAGTCGTGCCTCAAATAAAAACAATTGAATTTCCAATAACCCCTTCCTTTTTCTGAGACATCAGTTGAAATTTTAGTGGTAACAATCTCCAAACTATAATACCAGCAATAATATTTGATGAATTCACATTGCTAGCCAAGTGACTGGAAGCAAAGATATAGTCAAGTCTAGAGAGCATGATAGGGTGCTTCTGATGCCTTGTATATTTTCTAATATTAAGGTGTTCTGACTGTACCATTTTTTAAGCCTTTTGCTTCCTTTCAGTGGAAATGCAACAAGATTAACAACCCAATGTAAAGATTCATGTAGGAATTTATTTTTTGCATGACAATGTTCACAAACTCCATCAATTAGTGACTATTGAACTTATACTGGTGATCTATATATAAAAGAAAGTCTCATGTACATGTTCCGTTAGCATGAATCTTTCGACGTGAGGGCGTTTTAACCATTTTGGTACTGTGTAACTGCAATTGACAACAAGTGACTTTGCTTTGATTACTATTACATCGTTCTATAGTCTAATATGACCACCTTATTTGATTCCTCTTGTCCTCTTTGCTCCGAGGTTGTTTTTTTGTCATGCTCTCGCATGTCCGCACCAAGAGGTTTACATCAAAATATGATGGTTGCAAATTATTCACATTTAACATAATTTGTTGGTGAACTCCTGTTTTACCCTTGGTTGATAAGAAACTTTGTATCACCCTGAAGTTTCAACCTTCATTGGTTTTTTTACCTGCAAATGTTTTTCACAAATGTTCTGATATGTGTGTTCTTGTTTGTATTTTGTGTGAATGTTGGTCTCGTCTTTTCCTCGATCTTGCCTTGACATTACCTACATATTTTTTTCCTTGAGTATTATTTATATCCATTTTTGATAACTCATAAATATGGCTTTAAAATTTAGTACATTTAATTGTAGAGGTCTTTGGGACAACTTTAAACGCAAAAATATTTTCAGTTATTTTCATAAATGTAATGATGATATTGTTTTTTCTACAGGAGACCCATTCTTCTAGCTCGTGAAATATATTCTTGTATCATACTCAAAGCCATTCAATTGGGTACTATTTGTTACTCTACATACCCTAATCTCTCTGTTAAAAAAATACAAATTCTTACCTTCAAATGAAAACACAGGATTCCGGAGCTGGAGTTGGATAAAGAGAACAAAACTGTGTTAAAATATCAAAAAATTCCATATGCTTTCAAGTCACCTTCAATACCAATAATATACATTTTTTGACATAAATCAAGATTTGATTTCAAATTTAGAAATCTGTCATTTCTACTGGTCAAACATTTTGAAACACTTTGATAAACATGTTGAAACACTTTGATATGTCTTCTTCAAAATGCACTCCTCCCCATGATCAATGTTGAAGCCTGGAAATGTGATCTCCCCCTAAGTAAATACCCAACAATGCTTGGTGGGAAAATGGGATAGGTATATGGATAGAAAAGGGTTAAAGCTTCCCAAGACATTGCCATGATTTAATACTCATCCAGTTTGAAAAAATAGAACCCAAGCAAGCAGAGATTACAAAAGAATCACTTGCCGAAATATCTGAAATTTTCAGGTGAACCAAGTGCATGTATTGTATCCTTTGCATGCCCGGGTCACATGCCTGAATGATCTGGTATCGAATTTGGCAGCACGGTGTCTCGGGTTTGCTTCAATGAAGTGACTGGTACATTGTAACCCCAATCGTAATCTTCTATACATTTGTATGGAAGGTTTCATGCTAATTAAGTTTTATTCCGCTTGTCGGGATCGAAAACCAATTTACCCCCTGCAAAATAATAGTATATTCCGTTGGCATGTTCATCTTGCATTATCTACGTTAGCAACCACGCTTTCTCAACCAATGGCCTTCGCCGTTACTGCGTTTTGTGTTGGGCGTTCGGCCAATGCCAGCCGGCGTTGTTCTCGTTCACAGCACCATCTTTAGGGACAATTTTAATTATTCTCTGTCAAGATACCAAACAGAGAGGATCACATTGCAATTTTTTCCCTCCCTCCACTCCCAGTGTTTTGCTCTTGCATAACAGCATTGGGGAGTTTTTGCCTATTGAATTGAATATTAATTACAATATTCATTTAGTTTAATATTTAACTTTCTTTTCAAAGTCATAGTCAAACGTATAAAATTCTGTTTGGATTTTTCAGTTATGCTCCTTTACAATTAGTAATGTAGCTGTGCTATAAAAAGTTCTGAAGCGTTAAGCTTTCATTACAGTTTATTCTAGTATTAATTTGTTATTGTGCTTCAGGTTTCTCACATCAGCATTTCTTGAAATTGAATTCATATATTATTTTTCCTTACCAAATTTATTAAATTTTTGTCACTTACCAATTTGGGTGTTTTATCTTGTGTGTTTTTGATTTGAAAAGTTTGCACACCAAGTGGTGGTCCAAAAATCTAAGGATCTGTGTTCTTAAATGAGAAATTTATTTGAACATGTCCCGGGGGGGGGGGGGGGGGGGTTCTTCAATTTTGTTGGGAAGGGACCTGTCTCCAGGACTCAGAAGGACCCAAACTTATACCTCTCCTTCTTGTAATATAATGACCCATATTTATACCAGAATTTCCTTTTCGTAACAGCAGAACCACCAAATCAAATACCCCGGGCAAATACCCAGTGTGTCTTTGCTTCGCGACTTGGTGTGCAATGTTGAAGGCCATGACGAAAGTCACATGAAACCAGCAGCAGACGTAAACAAACCAAGATTACGATAATTATGATGACTAAAAAAGTTTGTAAAATCAACACGATGTCGAATTCTGCTGCGCTGCGTAGAGCTGACTACGTTCACGGACTATATATCACCATCGCGGATGCGTACCCAAAATTATACCAACAACATCAAATCAACACCGATAATTATACCATTATTGTGTGAAAACAAAGGGGTCATAATTATACCAGTGTGAAAAAAAGGGTCATAGTTATACCAGATGGCTGATTTTGCGACCCTATCCAGCGGCACATCTCCGTATAGGCGTTTGTACTAAGAACCCCCCACCCGGAACATGTAGGCAGTCTTTGTCATTAGTCACTTATATTGCACATGTATCTGTACTAACATACTCAATATTTTAACATCTTCAGGTATTCGCTTGATAGGCGATCGGCTTTGGGCGTAGTCACCTTGGAGCTGTTCTATTTTCACATACTAGTGTTGCAAGGTTTCAGCCATAATTTTGCTTGTTTTGAATTAAGTCCTACATTTAACTACAAACAACTTACCTTTAAGGTAGTCGCCGATAGGGTTTGCTTTGAGTATTTCGCGCCCAGCTAAGGATTTGTTTGGCAAATTTTACTCATTCTAACGAACAACTTTTTCTCAGGTAGGTCACCACCGGATTGCTTTGAGTATTTCACATCCGAGATTGTTTGGCAATTGGGCACTTTTGGCTTTTAATTGATTTTATAAGACCCTGCATGCTTTTTTTGGCTTTTAAATTTTGCTCCACAAGGTATCCTCCTTCAGGTGGAGGTTTACAGAGGGAATCACATCTGCTGCTTTTCCCATGTTATTTTCTTGAACAATTATTCATTAAATTTAATAAATATGATCCTTGCCTGTGGCGTTGACAGGAATTGCATTTAGTCGTCTTTTTATCCATTATTTTGTCTTGGGGTAATCGTTCACACCTATTATGGAGCATTGTTATTCCACCAAACCCACAACCATGCTGCATAGTTTTAAAAACAAAAAAAAGCCCATCCCACTCTGACTCGGTAATGTGCCTGGATTCGAGGTCTTGCAAGAGCTGTCCGTTTTGCTTTTTTTTGTAATCTTTTTTCCTTTTTTTCTTAAACAATGGTTAACGTATCATTCGAATCAAATCCACAATTTAACATGACGACCGTGCCATGCATTTAAAATCTTTAAATCCGAATGCCATTTTTTTCCTTTTTTCATGTAGAACAATGGTTAACGTATCTGCGAATCAAATCAACATTTAAACATGACGACCGTGCACTGGCTTTAAATCTTTAAATCCAATGCAATTGGCATTATTCTTATAACAGGAGATTTTTGTTTTATTTTATGCTTGATACTATTATGAATGCCTTAATTTATTCTACTGCCGGCCATATTAAAAAGCATTGAAAGTGTGTCTCATCCACTCGCATACATTGCTTGTTAACTCAGATGTCAACTATACAGGGTCCTATGCAATCGCCTCATTTGGGTTTTTTTTTTCCATCACTGTTTTTTAGTTGTCAGAGGGGAAAAAGGTAAACATTTGGCCTCTCTGATTGAAAAAAGTGGCCAAAAGCAATAAACATAAAAAAAAATCACAGTAGCGCTTGGCTTTTGCCCTCATCATTTAACAATCTCATGGACCTTAGCTTTTTTTTTTTTGCCATATTTGTCTGAGACAGAGTCCTTTTTCATTCATCGTTTGCCTTAAGATTCGAAACAAGGCGGTTCTCGAACCAGCAAGTGTCGCCTGGTTGGCGATCACTTGCTTTATGAAATGAAGTGTGTGCAAATTATTAGAAAGAGACCAAATGCACTGGAGAGACGGTTCAGGGGTCATGGTATCCAAAGGGACACATGAGGTCACCAAGGTCACAGAGGTCACGCTCCACCCTTCCCCCGATGCACCCTGCCCCCGACGCACCCAACCCTCCCTGACACCCACCCCTCCCCTTCGCATCCAACCCTGACCCTACCCCTGCACACAGATTTGTGATGGGCCACATGTGTCATGAGTCACTCAAGGTCAAATGAGGTCCCCAAGGTCACAAGTCACTAAGGCCAGTCACAATGTCACACAGGTCACCAAGGTCACATGAGGTCATCAAGGTCATCTGAGGTCATCAAGGTCACATGGGTCACCAAGGTCACATGGGATCAACAAGGTTCACATGGGATCACAAAGGTCCCATGGGAAACGGACAAAGGTCACTGAATCACCAAGTTTCACATTATTCACCAAGGTCCCAACAAGAGTCACCATTTCAAACAAGTCACCAAGGTCACACAAGTCACAAAGCACACAGGTCACCAAAAGTTCAACATACTCACCTCGGCCCCTAGCCGACGCACCCCACCCTTCCCCAATCATCCCTACCCAACACACCCACCCCCACCCCGACCCCAACCAGATACATACCCCTGCGACCAGTCAAAGTCACACAAGGTCACCCAAGGTCACATGAGTCACAAGTCACATAGGTCATCAAGGTCATATGAGGTCATCAGGTCCCATGGGGGTTCCCCAAGGTCATGGGATCACACTGTAACATGGGATCACAAAGGTCAATGAATCACAAAGGTCACAAGACGTCACCAAGGTCACAACAAGTCACAAAGGTCACCAATGTCACATGACGTCACCCCGCCCCCCTAGCCGGCGCACCCCACCCCCTCCCCAAACGCACCCCACCTCTCTCCACTAAGCAGCCCCACCCTGCCCTCTCCAACACCTTCACCCTCCCTCTTCCAGCACCCGCACCCTGCCCCCCAACCCCACCCTGCCCCTCCCTCCCCCACCCAAGCCTCCCAACACCCCACCACCCCTCCCCACACCCCCCCTGCCCCCTCCCCACCACCCCACCTTCCCCCTCCATATGATTCACACACAAGATTGTATGGTATAGTAGTTTTTGTATTTAGCAAAGGAATTTCGCCATATCCGAATGTACCATTTTAGCGATGCAGGCAAATTACGCATATTTAATTAATTAGCTCATTGCATACCTATCCACGTATCAGGAACGTTCAAATGGCAAAGAAGATGCGCACCATAAATGGGTTTTCGTGCAGTGAAGGAATTTTTGCATATCCCATGTACCGTTTCCAAAATATAGCGCATTACGCTGATTTTTGGGCATATTAACAGCATTTTGCATATGTAACTTTGTCCGAATATGCCCCAAGCATCTTAATCAGTTCAGAACTCTTAACGCTTCCTTCCTCCAAGTTACATCGTTATACGCCTGACGGAACTCCAGATAACTTGCACACCATCCGTGCCGGGAAGGATTATCATTTGACCGGCCATATAAGGCGCTAATTAATATTCATGAATATGCAAAATATGCAGCCAAAAGCTACACATAATATTCTGTCACCTCACTCTATCACCACCCCTACCAAGTAAGTAAATCGTGGGGATAGCGTTTCTTCAGAGCATTTAAAAAAAGTTAACCGAAATGTCTTAAAAGATATGCAATAAGCTAATAATTTCATTAAATATGCAAATAATGCGCCAAAAGCTACCATAATATTGCGGCAAACCTCACACTATCATCCTATCAAATTTGAAGTAAATCGGGGATAGGTTTAGCCTGCAGAGCATGTTTTAAAAAGGGTTCCGAGTCATCTGAAACGGACATAAAACGGACAATACGGACATACGGACGGACACACAAAATTTGGACTAAGTATGTGCCTCCCCTAACCTTCGTTTCAGGCGACACAAAAAAGGAGTGATTAATAAAATTTAAAGAGACGATTTATCCCCATTTCATTGGAATGGAAAAGTGGGAAAAGTAAAGAGATTTAGCCAATTCATTGGAATGGAATTAAACAACGTGGTAAATAGGGTGCTTTTCTTGCAACACCTCTATCCTTCCCCTCTAACCTTCGGATTAAGTATACCAAACACATAATGTGTTATGAACACCCACGTGCTGGCCAGAATGTACAGGAACCAAAGTCATTCGATTTCAAAGAGCACTATAAATGTTGGATAAATCATTTAAATTACCACCCACGATTGTACAGTATGCAAGTCATGCATGGAATATTTAAAGGTGGAATACAAGGTTGAAACAATTACCTTTTGTCACTGCCTGATTATATTGGGATTATGCTACTATTGTTTTGGGTTACAGATTTACAACAAAATTTATGGTTATTTTTGCAGCGCAAGTATCCTCGGTTTGAACGAACTGACTGTCCCATTGAAAACTCAATATAAAACTCTTCTACACCTGTAATTGCAAGGGTTGGTCCCAAGACCCCACATTATTAAAGGTTGACTCAAGATTTTGAAATTATATTTTTTGTGTAGTAATTAAAATAGTCAACTAGATCTCCTAAAATGCTCATTCCAAAGTTAGAGATGGAATCAAGATTTGTTCGTTTCCATACAGTCAGCATTTATGTGCAGTACACAGTGTCATGGATTGTAGAACATAATTTCCGGATCGGAATTTTAAACAAAGTTGTGATTTTCTATATGAAAGGCGTCGAATGGGGCATAGGCTATTTTACACAGTGATTAATTATATGGACAAGCATTTTATATGCAAAAAACACCATTTGTTTGAAAATTGAGGGCGCTCTCTCACCCGGGAAATCCCTATCAGCCTTTAAGGGACGACTGTTATACAAGCAACCTGATCTATACGTACAAATCTGTAAGGTAAAACACAGCAAGTACACCTACATTACGAAAAGGTTACGTTCGAATAGGTAACAGGTTCGATCTTATCGTTGTCTTTTCCCAGTAAAAAGAATTGTTCCCATTTCAATGAGATTTATGTTGTTTTGATTCATCTTGTTTTCCTTTTCAATTTGTAGTCTAGAGATGGTTTTGTTAATTATATTAAAACATTAAAATCTTAATTAAAGGTCATTCTGGCGATTGTTTCATGCCACGCACGCCTGAATGGTCCTCCTCTCTGAGAGACGAAAAGGCAATCAGTCGATTATGCAAATGCGTCTCTTGCAAATTATCTGCTTGCATGCATTGACGCTATTGAAAATAACCTTACATTCAGGGCCGTAGCCAGGGGGATCTAAAAAAAGTTCCCCCTTTGTCCCCAGAACTGAGTGGTGCCGCTTTTTGCCTCCAAACGCTGGCCCCAGCATAAACTTTCCAGAAAAGTAAAGGTTTTTATACCACAATTAATGTTCAAAATTGTCAAAAATGATGGCAGAGTTTCCCGGGGAATTTTCCCCTGGACCCCCACCTGGGCTTTGACCCTTAAACCCCCGCCGGGCCTATACATTGAGAGCATTGCAATATGGCAAAAAAAGGGTTAACAAAAAAATGGGTGTACCTACTGTCTGGAAATGTCCATGGCTTGGGCTCTTTTACATCCAGATTTTTCACCAGGAAAATGACTTCATCAGATTTACAACCTGAACAATGACCCCCAATTATTTGGTATCCTTGCATCACCCATACCCAAGGATAGTTTCAGTAATGAACTTTGGCAAATGGTTAGGTTTAACATAACATTTTTACTGCAGGTTATGATCTTATGTTGACCTTTCCTCAATTTAGCTTATTTGGTATGAGAGAGAGAGAGAGAGATTCCATATTGAGATTTTGGTTACTCCGTCTTGCTATTTCCTGTGTTTTTTGGCATCTCTTAACCGTACGTTCATGTGGAGTGCCAACTCGATGTGTTTTTTGGTTTTTGTGTTTTTGGTTACTGGACCGTGTTGCCGGTGCCGATCTGGCTCGTCCGAGATATTGTTATTTCAAATTAAATTAGTGATAGGGCGAGCTGCAAGGAGATTAAAAGACGGCAATGGACTTCCAACATGTCATAGGAAATTCCAACAAGGGAGATTCGTAAACGACTGGCAGTAGTTATTAACAAGAGGCAAACTATGACGAATGGCCGAGCCATTTCCTTCACACTTTTCCTTTTTTTGGCTCTACGCTAGGGCTAGCTACGGTCATGACATGGCGGAACGACACAGAATCGAATTCCCAAACGAATAGCGCACTAGGTTTTAAACACTCTAAAGACTTGAGCATGTTTCCCGGTTAGGAGGCCGACCTCATCCGCTTCAAGCAGGTCTTTCGAAAAGGTACTATAATTCCTTTAAATTTTAATCACAACCGGAAGATCAACACGGCCAGATTTTTTCAACTTCATGTTCTAGCAACTAATTAGCATGCCGTCATTAGCCCCGAGGGTTGTCCTGGCTTTCTCCACTTACTATACTAGAAGCCCCACTGACGACTTGCAACTGAACGAGCTGCCGTCCCATAGCTTCACGGGCCTAAGCATACATGGCATCTGGACTAGCTGTCCGTCATATGTGTCTAGTCCCAATAATATAGGTACCCATATAGTCCCAATATACTTCGTATAGGGTACCACCCCCTGCCATGACGTTCTTGTCATGGAGCAAATTTTTTCACTAGTAATTTTTCTCTGAAATGGATAAAAGCCGCAATATTACTTCATCATATCCATGTTAGTACAATGTAATAGAACACATGCCAGGTACTTAGCACTGTAGAAGTACATTTGTGGGTTAAATCTTCGTGAGAAATTTCAATTTCCGGGTACACTCAGTTGTAATGGCCGATTGTGTGACTCCTAATAGAAGACACACTGTTGGGACTAACCCATGGCATAAGGCCCGGGGGGGGTGGGGGTACTCGACCCAAAATTGGGTACGGGTGTTCGTCCACCGAGTAAAAAAAATCCCGCCCCTGTTTATTTTTTTATAGTGGACGCAAATTGGTGCAAAAATATGACCATTTCCTGTAGGTTGGTTCCGAAATTTTGCACCCATTTCTATAGTTGGCTTGAAATTTCGCACCATTTTCATAGTAATTTAGCAAATCCGCCCATTTTTCATATAACTTTCCGAAAATCGGAAAAATCAATCATTTTCAAATGTGAGTTTACGAAATCAGGAAAAATTGACCCTTTTCATAGTAAATTGCGACCAAAAAATTGAAAAATGACCCATTTTATAGGAGCAATGACTCAAAAAATGGCCCAAATCAATATAGTAGCATGGTGGAAAATGACCCCTTTTTATAGTAGGGGTGAAAATGTGGACCCCATATCGGCGGTGCCTTCCCTTTTCCATTGAAGTAACCCCCCCCAATTGTTCAAAATATGACCCATCTGTATTGGTTCCGAAATTTTTGAACCCCTTTCTATAGTTTTGCTTTGAAATTTCGCACCCATGTTTCATAGTAATTTTTAAGCAAATCGGCCCATTTTCATAGTAACTTTGCCGAAAATCGGAAAATCAATCATTTTCATTGTGATTTTTACTGAAAATCAGAAAAATTGACCCATTTTCATAGTCAATAATGCGACCAACAATTGAAAAAGGAACCCATTTATATAGGATCAATGAACCTCAAACAAGTGGCCCATCAATATAGTAGCTGGTGGAAAAATTGACCCATTGTTATAGTAAGGGGTGAAATGTGACCCTTATCGGCGGTGCTTCCCTTTTCCATTGAGTAACCCCCCTACCCCCCCCCCCTGGGCAAAAGGGTACCACGCACTGCCATAGAAAGTCATGACAATGAAATTCCCATTGATGATTGAGTTTGGTAATGTAGCAAAATTGTTCACATCGTTTTCTCTGAAAAGTGAAAATGATGAAACCCTTGCAATATTACTCCCAATTGATATCCATGTTTCTATAAGGAGAACACCTGTATACGGCAAGGTAATTTTAGCAGCATAGAAGTACATTTTGTGGTTTAAATCTTCATGAACATTTCAATTTCGTGTAACCTTCAGCTGCACTGGCGGTGTGTGTGTAATGGCAGCTCCACTATCAACATGGCGAGTTTTCGCGCACATGTCGAGTTTTCCTCGCCATATGCCGAGTGTGCAGCTTATATGTCGAGTTTACAACGCTATCTGTCCAGTTTTGCCCTCCATACATCGAGTTTTGCTCTCCACAAGGTGAGTTTGACATAAAGTATGTCCAGTTTTCCTCAGTGTCCAGAAAAAAATCATACCGAGTTTCAAATCATGTCGAGTTTGCTCAGTTGCGGAAAAAATCATGTCCATTTGCAACATTTAAAAATCATGTCCAGTTTTTTTTACAACCGGCATGATTTATTCGACATGATTTATTCTGGCATGATTTATGAAACTCGGCACATAGAGTTTAAACTGGATAGGCTGCGCTGTAAACTCGACATATAGCGGGGTAAAACTCTATACAAAGCGCATGAAACTCGAATGCGAGGGAAAACTCACCATGATTGATACGTGGGCTGTGCCATCTGTGGTGGTTGACCTCTTAAAGACGAGTCACTGTTTTGGTACTATTCTAGTGTAATGTTTAGAATGTTGCGCTCAATGCTCGTACACCTCTCTGCTTAATCTGCGTTTCACTAATTTTTACGATCGCTGGTTTCATTGTTGTTTTTTAGCACGCTCACTTGGCGCGAATCACAGTGGCAGATTTCAATAATGAATGTAAAACCTAACGTAGATACGGAATAAAGCACCATCACAGTGGTGGCAGATAATTTCAATGGGTTATAGGGTTTTCCTCATTCAACTTTCAAGCCTGGCCAGCCAAAAACCTTGAACTTGATCATGTTGATGGCTATAATCTCTGTACAAGTTTTTAAACTTGTCATCACCAGCATCACGCAGTGGATATCTCACAAGCCCCCATGCAGATACTGAACCTGCATGAGCAGCGCTACGCAGAGCTCGCAGGTAACTGTGGTGCAGTTCAAAAAACTCCTGCCACGATTATAGGGCTAGTTTAATAGCCCTGATCATGCCTGATGATGGCTAGCCAAAGCCCAATTCCCTTTCCATAAATTGTTCCTAACATCAGCAAACACAGCACATCTGTACGGCGCCTGCCAGCCTTCGAATTACCCAGGTGCACACATCATGCGCAGGTGCATGTAGCTTTCTCTCTGTGCATGTAAAGTTTTTGTATCCTGCATGCACGTGTGCATGTAAATTTAAACTTTGTGAATTCATAAACTATGCAATTTTAGCTTATTTCATAGAAAGTCATTGAATGCTGAAATCAGCATAGCATAGCAAAATGCTACCTATTTTGAAGTAACTGCTACACAAATTTTGGCTTGTATAGCATTTTTTAAATACAAAAGCATCCTGTTTAAAAAGGCTAAAATTGTCAAAAACTGCTATACAAAATTCTCGAAGGAATTTGCACACTGTCTGAAATGATAAAATTTGAGCCAACTATCAATAATCTAAACGTACCAGAGTCTGATATGAATAAAGGTTAGTAGTAGCACCAATCCATGTTTACATTAGCCTGTGCATGAAACTTTTACATTGTGCATGTAAATTTTTGAAGTTATATGCACCAATGTAATTCTAAAATTGTAATTCGAAGCCTGGCGCCTGCATGCAACTAAATGGTGTGTCATTTTGGCGGGCATGCAAGCGTACAATTCTGATGGAGAGTAGGCCTATAAAAAATTAGTAGAGAAGTTCAACTGATGATAAGCCAGTTTTAAATAAAAACCAAAAAAACATGAACTTAAAGGTTCTACCAATTATAAGTCCCCCAAAGACCAAAAAAACCCAATGCTCTGAGTAAGAAAAATGCACAGGGGGGGCCACTTGTATTCAAAGGTGGATATGATGCATGAACAAGAAAACACGTAAAAAGGGTGTCTTTTTTCCAACAGGCGATGTACGCGCGTACATCGTTTAGGGTGTCAAAAACAGCAAAATATGGAAAAAAAGGGAATGTTTTTTTCTTAACCCTGAAATTATGTTATATCTCATTAAGCAGGGATCAAAATCATCCAAAATATTGTAATCGGAACTTGGGAAGTAAAGCAAAGCAATATAATAAAGGGTATTTACGATTCAATGCACTGTGTACTTGTTGAGGGTATCATAAACAGATAAAAATACTTGTTTATGTTTTAGCTTGTCTTTTAGTCGGTGAAAATACGTGTTTAGGGTGCATTTTGAAAGTCCATGTTCACGCATCATATCCACCTTTGAATACAAGTGGTACCTTTGAAGCACAAAGTGAGGTATGGGCATGAAACTTGGTGGGTTTATTCAACATTTCATGCCAAAAATTTTGAAGGTCATTTCAAGGTCATCCAAGGTCAAATGAAACTTGGTGTGTTTGCTCAACATTTGATGCCAACAACTTTGAAGGTCATTTCAAGGTCAGCCGGGGGTCTTCCAAGGTCAAATCAGTACAAAGTGAGGTATGGGCATGAAACTTGGTGGGTTTAGTCAACATTTTATGCCAAAATTTTTGAAGATCGCTTCAAAGTCATCCGGGGGTCATCCTAAGTCAAATCTGTACAAAGTGAGGTATGGACATGAAAACTTGGTGTGAATAGTCAACATCTGTCTGTGTGTCCTGCGTTATTCTCGGAGACTCCTTCTTAGAAACCTCTCAGCCATTGACCAGTTTTCATGACAAACTGCGAAAGCCGCGAAATGGGACAAAACACTTTCTGATTTCAGGAAAAGTAAAGATTAGTGCCATTTTTTGGATTACAAAAAAACTCAGGAATAAGGTTCAGTATGAGATAAGAAAAGCTAAACTTCTCATTATTATAATACTGCTATGGGCATGATTGCTGCTAAAAAAGGCCCAAATGTTAGCTCTGCTTGGGAAATGTTGGAATTATTAAAAACATGATTGAAATATTATTATATAAAATGCAATAATATGAGAGATAAAAATTGTTCTAGGGTAAGGAATGGCAAAGTTATGTCCAAAAACTACATAAAAAAAGGCGGTGAAGGTCATTAATGTTTCGTTACTGAAGTTGGGATTTAGAGGTTGCATGCGCTTAAACAAAATTGTGTTGCCTGTCAAGAAGTGGTCGCTGTTGACCGAATTGCTGAGATTAATGACCTTCACCACCTGGTAAATCCTGATGAAGGACACCCTCTTTGACAGGAGATTTGAACATAACACAAAATGTACCAATTCTGTAAATTTGTCAACTCACTGACACTGTCAATTCTCATTTAATTTCATTACAGATCATGTCTGATGAGGTTGACTTCAACTTTAAGGCCTTTTGCCTGGGAATCGAGGGTAAGGTGCAGAAGAATTGCTTCAATGGTAAAGGCTGTTGGAGGGTGTTACGGCAATGTTTGACTGACTATTGGAGGTGCTAGGTAGGATGTTAATGCCTATTGGGCTTGTACATGGCCTACAAAGGTGCATTGACCTTCAAGTTCCCTTTGATATTTCACATGTCATCAGGGACTGTGTGTGTGAATCCTGAACATCTCACATGAGGATTGGATTGCTTTAATTTTTAAAGGGAAATGGGTAATTCTACACAATAGTGAGTCCTATCACAATCATGGCTCGAAAAAGTGTGGAATTTGGGAAGCTCCTTCCCAGGAAATTAGGTCATTTGAAGGGAAACTTGGCCATTTGGAGGGAAATTTATAAGATATAGTGGAAAATCTGTGAGAAATGCGACTATCATCCCGGGAAATTTACATTTTCTATTCCTTTTTGTGTTTATAAAAATTTTAAAGATTGTTGCCTGTTTTTAATGCTTAAAATTTAAAGTGACATAATGGCATGAAAAAAATCTGACATATTGAAAAGGACTCTTACTGAAATCACTTCCACGGGTTTTGAAAACAATTTGGATGTTTACATTCTGTAAAAACAAGAAGAGTTCCAGGGGGTAGGTGGCAGTTTGTAGCAATTTCTGGAACAGAAAAGCAAGGTGTTGACATCCCTGACAGAATTTACAGTGTATCTAGCATGTTTTTATTGACATAATTCAAAAGCATTCAGACCAGGATTCAGGCATTGTACTTTACTTGTAGTAATATAAGATATTGATCTGGCAAGTGAAAGATGGATTAGCCAGGATTAGCGCATGTATACAATAGCAATGGTCTGTGAGCTGATGACAACATGCTTTTCAAGTTTGGTAAATGCTGGCAGTAATGTCGGCATCCTTGTTCCAGAAATTGCCACAAACTGCCACCTCCCCCCCCCCCCCCCCCCCCCCACCGCTGATGGCTTGGACATCTGGTCCTGGCTATCTAGTCCCTGAGATCATGCCACAAAATTTGCTTTCATGGTTTCCTTCAGGTGTCACATATAGGTATTGTTTTTAGCCCATGTCCTGTATTGGTAGTGTAATATAAACATGGGCAATAGCATTATTTTAAGTGGAACAATTCTATGCAAAAAATAATGCTATCGCCCATGTTTATATTAATAATAATAAACAATCTTGATATAGTGCCAAATGCAAAACTGCCTGCTGTGTTGCGCCGATAACCTGCATTTTCAAGAGTTTTGTATGAGTTTTCTTTGAGTTACTATGTCGTTCTCATGCATTGACAGTCCACACCATATCTCCCACATTGTTGATTTGCTTCTGAAGGCTTGAAGGACAGGGCACCGACTTATTCATTGCGGTCAAAAGCTGCTGGTCGTCTCCAGTAGCATTGCTTGTTTTATATAGGCCTACAGCTAGGCCACAGTTTGGTTCTACACATTTGTGCCCTCTGCCTTCATGTGGTATTTCATGATATAGCTTAACCTTGGATGAGACCAAATGGGCGGGCATTGCCTTTTAATTGAATCACAGCACTCAGTGGCCCATTTTTAATTACAAATTGCTGGCAGTCACTAGGCATCCCCCACATCCCGGAGCACTTCATTTCATGTTCAGACATGTGTTAGGTGAACTTCTATTCACATTGCCACTAACCCTTCTATTGCTTTTCCTTTTCCAGCAAGGATCTGTCCACTTGGGAGATCAGAAGCCAGTGAGTTGCAACTTGAATCATTGACAACCAGAAGGTTTCCTTGTGTTGGAAATGAATGGTCTTGAACAATTTGGAACAATTTTCACATGTGCTGTTCACTTGAAGATCTTATAGTACCCTGGTAGTCAATATTTTTTGACCTGTTCATTTGTAGTGGACCTATGATTTGTCGATTGGCACAATCCCTCCTTTCTGCGATGATTTTTTGGGCAAACCAAGAGTGCTGCTCACTTTTTCTATCCCCTACCAGTCTTTGCCCATCTGCGACAACTCACATGCTGTTGAGAGATGCACATCCAACCAAGCATGTGATTGGTCATTAAAGGGATAATCAGTCATTTTGATTTAACCAACTCCCACAATTCAACAAACATTTAAATATCCGGTATAATGAATACTATTGTCAACAAATGAAGATGCCTAATTTATTTGGTGAAAAAAATTTTATTGATTTTTTAGTTTTTTTGTTTTTTTTTTTTTTTAAATAAACATGTGCACTGTTAAAAATAAACCTGTAAAAAAATAGGCATTTAGACTGGCAGCTGGACCACACATGCAGAACGTAAAATAACTGACCCTAAAAATAATGAAACCATTTTGCAGGAACGTAAATAACGCGTAAAATCCTCAGCTTTCAATTACGTTATGGTTGGTTTTTAACTTGTTTAAAAAACAATTTAAGAAGTAAAATTTTATCCATTTGTTTTATAATCCTCTGACCCAAATTTTCACGTTACAGCTTGGCATCATACAAACATGGTAGTTACTTTACCACACATAGTTGTAAAAAGTTATATTTCAAAAAACAATTGTTGAGATAAAAAAAGGCAATAAACAAAGGGAAAATGTGAAGAAATTAGATTTAAACCAGTTTTTAATACACTTGTGTTTTAATGGAATTTTAAAACCTTCTACTGTCACCAATTACTTAATCTCATATTAGACTTAGTACATGTACCTTACAGAGATCCGAACCAGGGCCTTAAAGATTTATAATCCTAAACCTTATCCACTACACTTCATGACTTTACTGATAGCAAATGCTAAAATAAATTTCTATTTGTGTGTGCACTGTGCACTACTTTTTTCAATTAAACTAAATATAACTCCACCCACTGAGGAAAAGAGTTTTTTTAACTCTTTTTACAAATGCATACGGCAAATACAGATTTTGGCATTTTTAATGATTTTCCTTCCGCCGTTATTTAACACATTTTATAGGTAAAACAATTTTCTAGTTTTTTAATTCTTACATTAAAAACCAGTTACAAAGAGCGTATATTACAGAAAATAATAACGTTCAGCGTATAAATACTACTTTTTTTCAAAATGTTAGTAAATTATTTTAGGGCCACTGTTTATTTACATTCTTGTTCTCCAAATGTACTTTTATGTTATGTATAGTAATACAGCCGTGAAGATATTGAATATTGGGGCTTACGTATGTTGAAAGGTAAAGTCTGGTAAAATTAGAAACATTTTTAACAGGTTTTTATTTTAATACCCAGCCCGAAGTAACATGAACATGCGGGGCGCATGCCTTTTCTAATGGTTTACGCCGAATTGATGTGTTTTAAACGTTCCACGTTTCATTTTATTATTGCAAAATTGAAAAATTAGTACATTTTGTGCAGAAAATGACTTATTATCCTTTTAATTGTAAATATCAGTAGCAAAATGCCATAGAGATATATTGATTTCATTGGCCAGAAACAGTTCTTCAAGTGAAAGTGGATCGCTGTATTTAGTATTCCAAATTAAGGCAATTGGGCATACACAAATCATGCACATATTTGAAAAACACAGGGAACGTGTTCAACTGGTAGTCACCTTCCTTATTAGTTTTAATATTAACCAGTTTATTTTCACTTCGTAAGTGTTTTGATGGAAGGCAATTGTATAAAAATAGGAAACAAATAGTTTTTTTGTCTAAACTCTTTATAATGATTAAAATAATATCATGTGGAAGTAATGTAGATTCCACACAATTAAAAAGATCAAAAGAAGTATGGCACCTTCTGGATGATTGGTTGGTTAAAGAAAGATTAAAAAACAGTGCCATGCCTAGTTAAAATAAAAAAATGCAATTGTTGGATCATGTTTTTAGCTGAAATAATTCTAAAGATATTGAGATAGAATCTGGAGCTTTTATTCCTGAGTACTTATCGTACAGTATTTTAAATTTACAGTGCTTATTTGAACTCCTTTCCTACAGGAACCTTTGGGCAAGAAACCCGTCGTTTGAGAGGATCTCATCACTCAATCGTAGGCTTCGAGCTCCAGTAACTCAAGATCCTCTGTGGTCACCAGACAATGCTGCCACTAGAACTGAGTTGCTCTTTTAAGCCAGAAAATTGACATTTAGTTGGAAATGCGCGTGTATTTTGGTGGTGTTCACCCTGAAGGTGTTTCAAACTGAAACCCCTCACCTATCCTCGTAAGAAGAAATATGCAACACAGATTACAGTTACTGAATTTGTAATTTTAAAAACAAAACAACCAGTGCATTTTTGGTACCTTAACCTTGAAATTTTATAAACAGATGAGCAGAGTTTGTGTTCTGAAGTGTTTGTTATTTTTTTGGAGGTAAGAGATAAAAAGCTGGTTGTCAGTTATCAACGTCCAAACGTCTGCATAACAGTGTGCCCAAGACACTATAGCAGATGGAATACAGACTGGTTCTTTACCAAAATAATAGCAGTTGACGTCAAATAATTTAGCCCCGTTTTCTCTACATCAAGTAGCCAACAAACAACAGCAGCAGGTTGGTCCAGAGAAAAGAAGCCTATTCGAACACAAACAGATATTTTCAGCAGTTTTTATATCTTCTCAAAACAAAAGTTATGCAGTTGTTTGTGTTTAGTTAAGAGATTGTTGTCACATACAACACCGTGTTTAATATTCAAGCTTATGAGAAAGTTTTTAGTTCTGAATTTGGCCACAAAAAGATTTTAACCCTAACCCGTCTAGCATTTTCGGCTGATTTCCGCTGGATTACCGCCGTACAGCACCACCCACACGGGCAAAAAAAGGACTGCTAACCATACCTAACGGCAAGGATCGGAAACTAACTGTGCCAGTTTGGTGCCATTGCGTACAGTTTCCTGCGAAACTCTGCCGTTCTCCGCCCGGAAACCGTGCATAAGGACGGCGCCGGCACATGGACCTTATTCCTAAACTCACTTCAAATATCACATTCATGTGTCAATTATGACACGTTTCATTTTTTGCATTTTTTAAAAGCAGAAAATTAGATTTTCCCCCCCATTTCTCGTACTTCCGGGTTCAGATAATGTCGCCGACATCTTGGATGGCAACATCATTGTACGCGTGCATTTTGTTTTTCCTCTAACAAGTTCTTGAAGGTTTTATCATGAACTATTTTATCGAGGAGCTTGCGGCGGGCCCCACGGAGTGGACCCTTTCTCCGCAATTCGTTCAGACGTCTTTGCATGGATATTCTATCCGTCGATAGATTTCTTTGCCTCGCGAGCCAATCATCAGCGGCTGGTGTATTGCGCTTGGTTCAGCGACCAGGTGCATTCGCCCCCATCGAATGCTCTTTCCATCAGTTGGGACGGAATGATGCAAATCATTCTGGGGATGGCCCAATTTAAGGTATGAGTTTTCATCTTGGTAGATTGGCCTTCACTCCAAACACCCGCTGTAAAGTTTTGCGCCGATATTTTAGCCGGTGTTGATGTGAGAGCTAAAAACATGATTTGTAAGCCCCAAGTACTGTTGTAAAATTAATATGTCAACCAACATTTCCAATAATAAACTTCCAAACCAAAAATATCCTGTGGCTCCAAGAATTTAAAATGCCTAAATCGAAAAATAGTAAGCTTGCTTCAAAATGATACCAAACTTGTTTTGACCCTTCCGGTAAAATTTGGGCTTCTGGGGAATGAGGCTATTTACATCAGGCCATGGGACCTGTTAAAAAGGTCCCAACATGGGGCGCTGTTCAAAATGGCCACCAAATTCCCAATTTGATATTTTGCGAGTCTACCACCACGATACCATGAAGCAGATTTTTGCCAAATTTAAATTAAGTTTGGTCACCTATTGGATTAACCCATGTGATTGATAAAAGGCTATCAATATGAGGCTCTTTTTCAAAATGGCTTACCCAACTGAATAATGAAGACGAAATGTTATCGGCAATTGATGTAACAAATGAAATACATATTGATTTCTTTATGGAACTAACTCGTACTTATTTGGGTTAATTTCACATTAAGCCGGGCCCCTTTCAGTCTCCCCCAAAAAACCGGAGGGGGGGGGGGTGAAATGAATTTGTTTGTTTGAGGAACCAAATTAACGATTCTGAAACCTTAGGATATGCCATTTAATATCTAAGAATTTCAGACCGTGGCCATCCTGGTTAACTTATGAAATCTTTCACTGAAATACAAGTTGATAAAATGAGGAATCTGGAGGGGACATTTTGTTTAATACATTAACACTCGACTTTCATAAACCTGCAACGGTTACTCACATTTCCTTTGTTAACAAAAAAAGCTTCTGTGCTACTCATCCGATTCAAATAACTCATTTCATCTCCAGGCTGGCCATATTTTACCATATATTAAATGTATGATGGTGCTAATTGGGGTATGTGATATATGCAGCCAGCGGCTTTAGGTTATGCAAATAGCTAATTAAATATTGTGTAAATTGTATCTCTGAAACGGTACTTCGATAGGCAAAATTCCTTTGCTAAATGAGACTACAATGTCATAGGGGTGTTGGGGAGGGGGTAGGTATTGCGGGGTGTTGGGGGAGGGTGGGGTGTAAGTGTTGAGGTTTCAGTGTTTTGGAGAGGGGTGTTGTGTTTGCAGTGTGTTTTGCAGTGGTGTTTGGGGAGGGGGTGGGGTGCATGGTGTTTGGGAGGGGTGTTGGGGAGGGGGTGGAGATGTTGGGGAGGTGTAGGGTGTTTTGGAGGGGGTATGGTTTTGCGGGGTTTTGTGGAGGAGATTGGCGTGTTGCGCGGTGTTGGGGAGGCCCGTGTTACCCAGGGTATTGGGGTGGGGTGGGGTGTGCGGGGGGTGGGTGTGAGGGGTGTTAAGTGGAAGGGGGTGGGGTGGGTATTGCCCAAGTGTTGGGGAGGGGGTGGGGTGTTGGGGGTTGTGGGGGTGTTTGGGGAGTTGTGGGGTGTTAGTTAGGGGTGGGTGTTGTGGGGATGGGTGTTGCAGAGTGTTATGGAGGGATTGGGGTGTTGGGAGGTGTGGGGTTTTGCCGGTGTGTTGGGGATTGGGATGGTGTTGTTGCGGAGTGGTTGGGAGGGGTTGCGGGTGTTGTCGTTGCATTTATCGCATGTTAGTGATCGCGACATTCGGGGGGACATTTTACGCATTGCGTAAATACGAGTTCGCCTTGTTATTTATCACTTAAACTGTATCATCACCTCACAATTGCTATTTTAACCCATAGATTACATGCACTTTATATGGGATTTGGGTGCCCTCATTTGGACTTCTTTACAAACTCTTTAAAACACTGATAGCTTCTTTAGCATAACTCTAATCCAACTAATGCCAAAAAGTGTTCCAACATGACTCATAGATACTTATTTACCCATATACACACTTATATGGATTTTGGGGCATTTTGAAAAGCGCCCTCATGGAAAGTTCTCAGGATACTTACATCCCGTTTTACTTCAGATATTCTTTTTTGTTTCCCGATTGAAACCTGGGTCATGACAAAAGCTCATGAGACTGGCTACCTTCTCCAGGTGGCACCTTCCTCATTTTAACCCGGACTACTTATGCAACGTTTTAAGGGGTTTTCTGTCGTACACACAACAATTTCCAATACAACGATGCAAAAAATTGACTTTGATGAAAAACGGGGTGCAATTTGTTTACCTTTGGAAGAAATTGCTGGATATGGGCTTTAAAGGCACAATGAAAAAGAAAACCATACCAAGTTTAAATTGTGAAACTGAGTTGCACAAATCTAACAAGAAAGGTAACATGTTGAGTAAACTCTCAAATTTGAGACAAATATCGAAAATATACACCAGACAACAAAGGGTCAGAAACAGTTCACTATTACATAATTTTTGTTACTTTAGGGACCGTTGATATTTCTTTGGATCTATGAATAGTGCAACCAGCTGACAGTATTATCCTTGAACTATTCATAGCGCCAAGAAATAAATCAGTAGTCACTCCATGTAACAAAAATGTGTACAGCTATTGCAACTTTTCAGGCCCCGTTTTGGAACTTGATTGTTAGAATAGGCAACTGGTACTCCTGCATGTTGTAAGAGGAGACTAAAAGGGGTTGGTGCTAGGAAGGGTGTCCGGCCACTTAAAAGTTTGCTCACCTAAATCCTTATATGGCAGTAATTAGTTCCATGTGAGGTGCATCGGCCATCACCCCCGTTTAGCATGGACGAGAGGGTGTGGGTGAGTGGAGGATCCAGAGCTTTAAGATCTGCTTCTATATACTACAATCCTGTTATATGGCCTCCTTTTTCTGATTAAACTTTTAAATCATTATTTTCTCATTTTATTTTGAGAAGAGATGTTCTCACTTGGAAAAATACTTTGTTTACTATAAAAAGAGAAAAGGGGATTCCCAGAGTTTGTTTTGCTAAGTGCCCTTTTTAGATTGCACAATAGAAGTGGGGATTCCCCCCAAGGCTGCTAAACTAGAAGCTTGTTTTATGCTTTAAAATATCAAAACCTTGCAAGATCTGGAATTCCCCCATAAGTTATTATATAATAAGTATGTAATTCGGGTGGATGATGTCTGATTGGTCGCTAGTGAAGGGTTATGTTTATGCTGAGGATGATTAATGTGAATATTTTAGAAAGGGGAATCTATCTGTGAGTAGTTAAATACTATCACTGGAAGGACTCCTCGCCAGCATCCACCACAAGGTTAGCGACTAGAAGCTAGCTAGTTTTTTACTCTGCATTAGGAGAACATCAATACCTGTGCCATGATATATAATTCCATGTGAGCAGAGTGCGGTAAGTATTCTATGTTCTCTTTGAAGCCGAAAGTGCTGGGAATCAAAATAGGATTCCAAATATGGACAGATAGAACACGTGGTGATGGTGAATCTTGGACTGAATACGTGGATATGTCGTCGAGGGACTTATTAACCCTTGTCGTCTTGAACTTGCTGGACAAAAGTATCTTCAGGACTGAAAAGATTCCCATGGAATATACTACCTGAAGAGTTAAATTATGTGACTTTGCATACTGTCATTTGGAGTCTTCGCTGTGAGGACATATCATATTGAACTGCAATGCCTTCAAAATAGGCTACTAGAACTCTTTTAAGTATAATCTATAATTGTAATTTATGTGATTTTTGTTTTGGACGTACCAATCTGAAACCAAATCGAGTAAAGATCATTAAAAACTGTTTATTATATATAAGTTAGATTCATTGTGCACAATGCCTCATTTATTTGTGTTTGAAGGTATTAGATCCTGAGACGGTCTAGTGAGTAATAACATACTTTTTGAACAGGATTTACAATTTGGATTACATACTAACTATGTTGCAGCCTATTACGCTCCAAATTTGAGGTTTCATTGTAAAAATGTTATTCCTACGTATTTTAATGTGGGCCTTTTTTGTAGATCGCTTTTCATGGTCCCTTTAAATACGAGAGAGCTAACATTTTGTGAGTTTGCACAAAAACGTTTCAAGATACCCTGTGAACAGACTAATACTCTTGAAAACGCGGAAAATATACAACGTTTGTTGGTGCATACAATATGTCGTGGTATTGTTATTTAAGGAGTATTAAAATACATGGTTTCCAAAAAATAGCAGTACCACCTTTCATTTTGGGAATCCAAAATGTGTTCTCATTCTCCTCGGTTATAATTTTATGTGAACATTTTTAAAGCTTTAAATTAATCGTACTGAGAAGCTACAAGGACACTTTGTAAAGTTGTATTGAGAATCTATACAGACACTCAGAGACATTAAATCACTTGAACATTAAGGTAGGTCCAAAAAAGGTTTACACTTTTATATCTGCAAATTTCTCAAAAGTGGGTGGACATATCACAATTATTTGAAGACATTTATTAACTACAATACCTTGTTAGAACCTGGTGAAAACGGCTTTGAAAACAAAGCTCAAATAACAAAATGGCGACCGTGTAAAGAAAAATGGTCAAAACCCACTTTGCACACATGTAAGTCTATGGAGCAATTATGATAGTTAACAGTAATCAATACCATTGCGTGAACTGTAGGCCTACTTACGTAACAAACTACTGACCACCCTTGAGTTTTTGCGGAGTATTTACCATTTGAAAATGAATGAAAGAATATCTCAACCGTGAAACTGAACTTGAAATGTCCATTTACATGATAATTAAGTTGATTTCATTTAGGGGGAATTTTAAATTGAAAGAGACTTGCATGTTTTTCTTGTCAATATACTGATCAAGACTCTGCTTGCACATTTTAAATGTTCTTATGGTTTGGGACAAGATCATAAAGAAGAAATATTTAGAGCAGCAGCCCAGAAGGTTTTGATCAAACGAACGAGATACCAATATCTAAACATGGGAAAATTCAGAGAAAAATATGCAAATATGAATGTCTGCCAGAGACCCACTGCTGCGGCCCCAGGAGAGGGGTAAAGTTACTATGGGGGTCAAATGTTTGAACTGCTCTAAATCTACTCTAATATTCTCACGGTCGCACATCCGGGTATTTGCTCCAGTTATTGCATTTACTCTCCAAATCTGGACTGAAACTTTGCATTGGAGTACATGGAGAAATTCTACTCTTTGAAAATTCTTTCAGCTTGACGTGATGGATTAAAATTTTCTTGAAAGGTGATTGAGAGAATATCAAAATGCACAACATATAAGAAGTTGGAATTGATTTGTAAAAGGATTAGGCTGCTGTTCAGATATAATTGAACTTTCCTATTCAACACATTAGTAATCTTTCACTCCAGTATTCAGAGGGAGGGTAAGGAATAGCCTGTTTATGACACAACTGCGACCGTGAGAATAGCTCAAATTATTTCTTAGGTAACCAGGAGTAAAAAAGTCAATCGGGTCACATGTGTGTGGTGCCTCCACTGATCTCTATACAATGGATTGGCTACACAACAGTAATTGTATATTAGATGAATGGAGCAACAGGCAGACATCTTGGTCTACCGAACACAATAGCATTCCAGAGACATCTGTTTAACAGAAGTTGTATCCCGGGTGCACGTTTTAGAGGCATGCCATCCCATACGCGCAAATACAATGAGCTCACTGAATTGGCTAGATTCTGTAGTCTGTTATGTCGCTTATCAACATTTCAAAGTTCTTTTCAATGGGAACAAATTTTGTATAAATGACCAGCTCTTAACCACCTGCTTGGGCTCTTTTTGGATGACCAATATGGCCGTCAGTGCCTCAATTACGAAGCCCAGGTTTCCAATCCATTGGATAGAGATCAGTGGGTGCCTCCTTTCCAAGATATTTGGGAAAATAGGCTAAAGGTCATTTGTTTATTCAAGAGGATTAGTTTGATGTATATTGTTGTACTTCACTCGTGCACGCCCTGAATAGGCTTACCAAACACATTCAGCTAATCACTCCATTCGATGTAACCACTTTGATGTCATCAATATTCTTGCTAAGGACTGTATTTTTGGTTTTATTGAGAAAATTCAGAGAAGATGAGAAAGAAGCGCGTACTACCTGGGTTAACAATTAAACCCGGGCATCAACCAATGAAATTGCTTACATTTTCACAGATGTTTAAAGGTGATCCTCATTGCTCGGACGGCATATATTAAGCTATATACCAATGGAAAGCTTATTTTATCGCGATTTATATGTAACAGTGTCATATTTATGCTACTCACGATTTGGTTACAAGAGCCAAAATGAAAATCGTCTTTCAAGCAACACCACTTCAGCGAAAGTCAATATTATTGACTTGGGCGCTGTGAGGTGGTGACGTCACCGATTGTGTAATCGTCTATACAAGTTAAAAAAATCCCATTTACTTGTATCGCTCGCTTCTGCGCTTTCGAAGACTTACCATTGTTTTCTCTAAAATTTGCTCAACTAAATCAGAATTATGAGCAATACAGATATAGATAACTATCTGTTAACGTATCTGGTAGATTTGATGGCTCTATCTCACAGAGAAGGCGGTTCAGTCGGCATTTTATACATATTGCTTCACAGTATTGCTGCAATTTGTTATGGTTAACAAATTGTCGCTAGTTAAAGTAATTACTGCCATGTTATGCTCGATGAGCCAAGACTTTACCGGAAACCCAATAGCAAAGCCAACAGTGATTTATTAAAAAAAAGTTCAATAACCATAATTGTGTGACTGTTTCCCGGTCTGAGAAAGGTAGATTAAGATATTTTCTGTTACTCCCCCTGATAACGCCTATACCTCATGCAATTCCATCGGTTAGCAAAAGAGGGTGTAAAGTAAATCAATGGAAGAGCCGTGTCTTTATACGCACGGGGTAGTTTTTGACCACCACCCATGCTCCAGGGGCAGGTCTCCCTCACTAACCTCAAAGGGCAGCTACTTATTTTTCATGCTCCAGGAGCATGAGTGGTGGTCAAAATCTCACACTTTCGTGTAAACACAGCGGACTCTGAGCTCTGCTCGCTACTCACGATTCATCGTAAGCGATGAGAATTCAAGCGATTTTTTTACATTTCTTGCACACTTATGAAGCCGGGAATTACAATTACCAATCTACAAAGATCAAGGAACCTAGTCAACCAACATTTATCGCTATATTGGCGAAATTCAAAACAAGAGAAGAGGAGCGATTTGGGGTTCCTTTACATTGGAAGATGCATTACACAACAAGACTTGTGCAATCGCATACGTCACACGAATTTGCCAAGGTCAGAGAAGGAAAGCTTAAGCGTATTTTTTGGGCGTAAAATCGCAACGAAATATAGGGTTAGTTTTTGGCTTATAGCGGCTATATTATACGATTATTTTTTTTTGAAAAGATATTTTTGGCATCCTGCAGTCATAAGCTTTACATTGGTATATAGCTTAATATATGCTGTCCGAGCAATGTGGATCACCTTTAAGAATTTAGAGAATATAAATGGCACAAATATTTTCTGCAACACTGATATTTCAAAAGTAGGTCAAAACCCAAGCGGAAAGAGCGGGTAGCCCGTTGGCTACCATGCCCAAAAAGTTAAATATTGCTTGCTGATGTTTTTGACACCACTGCACAGGAAAGCTTTTGTTCTATTTGTATCAAAATAAGTGCAAACATTCCCAACATGCTATCTGCATACATATGTCTCTGTGCTATTGTAAGTCAAGATAAGTATGAAAATATTGGATATTTGATGATGGATAACGGATAGTTTTGTGATTTTGCTGCCTTGTGCACATTAGTATGACACTAAGACTTCTGTGAATATAAAACTAGTCATTTGCCATCATTCAGAGGCCAAAATCACATGAAAATTTGATGTTCCTAACTTTTTGGGTGCAATTTTTGCCTTCATAATTCTACAGTGTGTGTTGAAATTGACAGTTTTGCTGCCTTGCAGAACTTTATGACATCATTCTGACAACATACCAGGCATGTTTGTATTCATTTTGCTATCAATAGAAAGAGGACCAAAGCTTTTCATTGGTACCAAAATCAGGCATCAGCAGGCCCGTAACCAGGGGAGGGGGGGGAGGATGCCCCATTCCAAAAAGCCCCCCAAAATCCAGAGAAAATGGCTTAAAAATGCCCCAAAAATCGATTTTTGCGAGTGGAGCGAGCCAAAAATCAGGGGGGTTTTATGCTATTTTATTGAAAAAAGGTTAAATTTCGGTAAAAAAGGTCCACTTGCCAAATTGCCCCCCCCCCTCTTGGGAAGGGGCGAATATTTCTCCTTTTGAAAAACATCGCCCCTCCCCTAAAAAAATCCTGGTTACGGGCCTAGGTATAAGGCATTCTGATTTCATACTAGGCATGTCAGTACTTTGTCTTCTTGGGAGGGGGTGGTTAACACTCCCATCCATACATTCTTCAAGATCATCCCAGACATAGTCACCCTACCTATGACCCTGGTTGGTGCTTGGCAGGCATATTTTGGGAGCATGCACTTTCCATATACCACAATATAACCACAGCTTCATCTTCACATTCTCCCATAGACCACAAAAATACTATAGTACAGCATTTGAATGGTAATCTATATCTTTGTACACTGTAACTTTCACAAGTTGGCAACAAATTTCAGGGTGGTATTTTGTGGTACAAAGCCTTGTTATGGGTAGGGAGTGCAAAATATCAATTTAATTGACAATTGCATTAAATCCACTGATCTCTATACAATGGATTGGCTATGCAACAGTAACTGTATATTAGAAGAGTGAAGCAACTGGTGGACATCTTGGCCTACCACTACAATAGCATTCCAGAGACACCTGTTTAACAGAAGTTGTATCTCGGGTGCCCGTTTTAGGGACATGTCATCCCATACGTGCACAATGGGCTCACTGAATTGGCTTAATTCTGTAATATATGTCGCTTATCCATATTTCAATGGGAACACATTTGTGTAGATGGCGGGCTCTTTTTGGATTACCAATATGGCCGCCAGTGGTTCCAAGTTCGGAGCCCAGGTTTCCAATCCATTGTATAGAGATCAGTGATTAAATCCTTTGGTACCAGAAAATCAGGCGAAAAAGTACTCCTGAATGACCTTTGACCTCATCTGTTACCCCACATAAGCCCACTTGGACCATATTGGGGAGGATGTGATCCTGTACACATGTGACCAATAGGCTTAAATGCCCTGCAGTGATAAGCTTTACATTGGTATATAGCTTAATATATGCTGTCCGAGCAATGTGGATCACCTTTAAGAATTTAGAGAATATAAATGGCACAAATATTTTCTGCAACACTGATATTTCAAAAGTAGGTCAAAACCCAAGCGGAAAGAGCGGGTAGCCCGTTGGCTACCATGCCCAAAAAGTTAAATATTGCTTGCTGATGTTTTTGACACCACTGCACAGGAAAGCTTTTGTTCTATTTGTATCAAAATAAGTGCAAACATTCCCAACATGCTATCTGCATACATATGTCTCTGTGCTATTGTAAGTCAAGATAAGTATGAAAATATTGGATATTTGATGATGGATAACGGATAGTTTGTGATTTTGCTGCCTTGTGCACATTAGTATGACACTAAGACTTCTGTGAATATAAAACTAGTCATTTGCCATCATTCAGAGGCCAAAATCACATGAAAATTTGATGTTCCTAACTTTTTGGGTGCAATTTTTGCCTTCATAATTCTACAGTGTGTGTTGAAATTGACAGTTTTGCTGCCTTGCAGAACTTTATGACATCATTCTGACAACATACCAGGCATGTTTGTATTCATTTTGCTATCAATAGAAAGAGGACCAAAGCTTTTCATTGGTACCAAAATCAGGCATCAGCAGGCCCGTAACCAGGGGAGGGGGGGGAGGATGCCCCATTCCAAAAAGCCCCCCAAAATCCAGAGAAAATGGCTTAAAAATGCCCCAAAAATCGATTTTTGCGAGTGGAGCGAGCCAAAAATCAGGGGGGTTTTATGCTATTTTATTGAAAAAAGGTTAAATTTCGGTAAAAAAGGTCCACTTGCCAAATTGCCCCCCCCCCTCTTGGGAAGGGGCGAATATTTCTCCTTTTGAAAAACATCGCCCCTCCCCTAAAAAAATCCTGGTTACGGGCCTAGGTATAAGGCATTCTGATTTCATACTAGGCATGTCAGTACTTTGTCTTCTTGGGAGGGGGTGGTTAACACTCCCATCCATACATTCTTCAAGATCATCCCAGACATAGTCACCCTACCTATGACCCTGGTTGGTGCTTGGCAGGCATATTTTGGGAGCATGCACTTTCCATATACCACAATATAACCACAGCTTCATCTTCACATTCTCCCATAGACCACAAAAATACTATAGTACAGCATTTGAATGGTAATCTATATCTTTGTACACTGTAACTTTCACAAGTTGGCAACAAATTTCAGGGTGGTATTTTGTGGTACAAAGCCTTGTTATGGGTAGGGAGTGCAAAATATCAATTTAATTGACAATTGCATTAAATCCACTGATCTCTATACAATGGATTGGCTATGCAACAGTAACTGTATATTAGAAGAGTGAAGCAACTGGTGGACATCTTGGCCTACCACTACAATAGCATTCCAGAGACACCTGTTTAACAGAAGTTGTATCTCGGGTGCCCGTTTTAGGGACATGTCATCCCATACGTGCACAATGGGCTCACTGAATTGGCTTAATTCTGTAATATATGTCGCTTATCCATATTTCAATGGGAACACATTTGTGTAGATGGCGGGCTCTTTTTGGATTACCAATATGGCCGCCAGTGGTTCCAAGTTCGGAGCCCAGGTTTCCAATCCATTGTATAGAGATCAGTGATTAAATCCTTTGGTACCAGAAAATCAGGCGAAAAAGTACTCCTGAATGACCTTTGACCTCATCTGTTACCCCACATAAGCCCACTTGGACCATATTGGGGAGGATGTGATCCTGTACACATGTGACCAATAGGCTTAAATGCCCTGCAGTGAGTAGCAGCATATACTGTATTGTTTCTATAATAGACTTCTTGGGGCACCAGTGGATACCTAAAGGGGCTGTCATTTTCTTTGGCAGGGGTAGTTCCAAATATACCCGGGGGGGGGGGGCATAGTTTTCTTGACATGAAAATAGCGGGGTCATAAAAATTATGCCATTGATATAGGGGAGGGACACAAAATTATAATGAAATAACTTTTTTTTTGTTTGCTCGTATCCACAAGTCATTGGTAATGGCTTGTGGTGGTGTCAGGATTTGTTCAGCTAGTGTGCTGATCCGGGGCTGCGTGTATCCATGATACGGACGCTCCTAACATGGCCCAATGAAATAACTGAGAGCTCCCAAAGGCACTCAAACATGCTAAAACCAAAGTTCTCCCGGGGGCTCGACCCCCTGGACTCCCGCCAGCGGCCCTTAAGCGAGCCTCTCAACCCCATCCTTGATTGCTCATGCTACGTGATTGGGGTGCAACACTTTAACATCTTGCCCCGAGTATCACATACATTAGCCCCTTTCCGGCAGTTTAATGTTGATTCTGCGAGGTTTCGGTTGCCTTCAAGGAAGAGAGTATCGCAATTGCATTGATTGATTGTATGATTTGTGTAAAAAGGGAGACGGGAGTTTATTGGGGATGGGGCGCCTATTGGAAACAATACAGTAGGTCCCAAATCTTATTAGTACATTTAGTATTCACCAATTGGCAATAATAACCATAACCCCCGAAACTATCTTTTACATTACAGTACCAAAAACTGCAAAATACTACTGCACTGAGAAGAGAAAATTCACCCTCTTTTTTCCTTCTTTCTGTGTGGTTTCCTCTTCTTGTAGCTGAGACGAATAGTTATACTTGTCTCAGGTCAGTTCGTAGTATTTTGAAGTACATTGTACTTCGTACTGTTAGGGTTGAGAGTTCCATTTGTTCTACATGTAACAAATTCTTGTTTATTTTTGGTCTTGTGGTTATGGTTTGTGCTGGAGTTAGGCAACAAATAAAAAGAATTTGTTTCCTGTAGAATTTTAAATGGGCACATATGGAAATCTTTCCCACCACTTACAGCAATCAAGGCTTTTACCTTTAACCTTTTAGAATTATCTAAAATTTGTCCTTAAATTGTAGTTCAAGATTCATTACTCTGTGAAATTTGTTATCCTAAATAGCAGAATATTAAAGCCCCTAACATGGCTGCTCATATAGTAAGTAAAAACGTGTTCCACTGTGAATGCTGCCAGTGATGAAAAGGTTGATTCAAATGTTATTTTACAAAGCAACATATGTATCGCCTCCGGCACCCAGCCTTCAAAATTGATGTTGTTGCCATTGGGTGTGCTGTCCTTCTGTGGCTTTTTCGGACAAACATCACAGCATGTTCTGGTGCAACTCCAGCCAATGTTTGTATTTCCTGTTGGCAAAAAAGCAGAAATGGTTGGTTGGTACAAGAAATTCAGATCAACCAATTTGCCCGGGGGACCACTCATGTGTAAATGTTGTAAGCACGCTCGTAAATTGACTTTCAAAAATGACCCTAAGCTAGGATGCCGAAACTTCTTCAAACCGACCCTAAACAAGGATTTTACCCGAGCAAAGATACCCTAAGCGAAGACTTGGATGAAATATATACCCAAAACAAGGATTGATAATATGCTCAAACACCCTAAGTGAGGACTTGATCAGTGGTGGATTTAAGAGTCAGCAGTGTCAGCAGCTGCTGACAGGGCTCCCCTAAAATATTGCTCTTAGGGCCCCCTCGGACACACTTTAGTCGCACTAAAGTGTGATATTGCGTTGCTAATTGACACTAAAGGGACCCACCTTAAGCTGCTGACAGGGCCCTTTTCCTTAAATCCGCCACTGGACTTGATATGAAATATATCCCCTAAACAAGGATTGACATTGAAACTGGACCAGGGGTAGCACTAGGTTTTAAAACAAGGGGTCCAGTGGACCCCTAGCTTAGCAATATGGAATTCTCAAATTTGGGGTTCTTCAGTCAAAGCGCAGGTCACACAAGTATTGCTTATAAATTTTCTTTTCAACAGCTCAACTGATTCGAATGACCGCTATGAAAAAAGTGTAAAATAGATTTGGTCAAGGTACATTTTTGTTGGATTTCGCGTTGTTACAATCTTTGAAATTGTTTGAAAAAGGAGTAATCAGATAGATATATGTCTAAACTAGCATACTAAAGTCGGTGATGGTTGATGATATTAAATGTAAAATTGTAATTTTTCAAACAAATCAAATGATACAGATTTTAGGTGCAAAGTCGGGCTAAAAACCTGCCACAAATATTATTGGAAACAGACTGCTCTGATTTTGTCAGTTTTCAAAGGTTACAGCATTTTCTTCCATAATCCATCAAAATTAAATTACAGGAACATACGAAACGGTCAAGTCCAAGAACTCGAATGTTTAGGCTCAATTTCTCTTGCGTGATTGCTACGGTATCAATAAATATTGCCTTTGTTATAGGCAAGGCCATGGAACCATTCGTGCGTGTATTTCCCAGCTCTTCCATCAGCGGGTGAAATGAACACATCAGATTGACTCGTGGTATATGGAAATACAATAAAACTTGATCTCGTAAAAGGGCGAAGTAATGCTATATTTGGTTTAGTTTAACATCATTTTGGTACCACGATAAAGTGTTGGACACCAATTATTTTTTGCACATAGGAAGCCACATATCTTATCAACAGTTTGCCATGTTAGGTTTGCTAGAATCTGTTGGAAACGGTCAGGTCCACGATTTGTTTGGGGACACTACGCGACAAGTTAAAATTTAATACGATTTTAAAACAACTGTTATCACATAATTATTTAAGGAATATACATTTTCTGATATGCTAGCCAAAGAAAAAACTCCCGATTTATTTCTTGACTCATTTAGCGCATCTAATATTTGCAGGTCCACTTAAAATGGTTTAAATTTAAGCTTTCATTTCGGAAGAAATCATGACCTTTGCAGGCACAAAGCGTGACCTGCTCTCTGACTGTCTTATTCCAAATGTTGAGGCCTATTCCAAATGCTGGAGTCCCAACAGTCCGGTGGTCCACCTTTTGCGACATACATATATCAAATCACTTTGCATATTGGATCCACCAGAGAGTTTTAAGCACAACACCTGTAATTTAAAAGTGGGTGCCCCAATGAACAACAACGCCACTTTACTCAAATCAAAATTGAGATTTCAGTATCAAAAGAAAGTTCATATTTTTCTTAATACCCAGTGGAATTTAATTAAGTGTCCACTTTTATTTTTTTTTAAATCATTATTATAACCATTTTTAATAAAATAGCTGAATCATGGTCCAGGTAATGCTCATTAACAACTGAAACACATTGGAACAGAAAAAAGCTGGAATCATCCAGAAACCATCCAGTGTGTACATTTTTGTTCAAAAATCATTACTTGACCATTTTGGACCGAAATAGCTGATTTTGGTTCCAGGCAATGCTCAACAACCATTGATACACAGAGGAGCCAGAAACACCAGGAACCATCCAGAAACCATCTGTCAACTATCCAAAGTGTTCACTTTTCTTTAAAAATGATAAATTTGACCATTTTAAACCAAACAGCTAAATTGAGGTCCAGGCAATGCTCATAATGCTCATCAATCAATATTGATACACAAAAGAACAAAAACAAAGCTAAATTGGTGATGTCAAGGGATATTATACTTTCAAAAGCACCCTAAATCCATGTTTTCTTTCACGCGGGTGCTTACAAGTATTATTTTGAGTGCCCCCCCCTCCCCGGGCCAATTGGTAATTTTGCATTTTTTTACTCAAATTGTCAGACATTAGAAGTTGTTCTCAGACAGAAAAGTGATTCTATGTTTCTTGCTAAGTTCAGACGAGACAAGATCTACACCTACAGGTCTGAGCAAAAGTTGAAAACTGTGTACATGTGCTTTAAAGGTTATTGGCCCACATGATTACAACAACATAAATTTTAATGTGTTTGACAAGAAAGGCTGTCACCAACAACATTGCTTTCGCGAAAACAATGACTCTCAGAAGGCGAATGATTCTCATTTATTTCTCGGCCGCTAACGGACTTGACACCACTGTTAAACCCTAACCAGTCCTGAAGCATGAGAGTCATTACCCGTCAAAAACCGGGCGGCAAATGATTTCTCATGCTTCTCGGACTTTAACAACGATTTGGCGTAGCGAAAGACTCTCCGCAGGAGAGCTGATTCTCATTGCTTCTCGGGACGTTTCCCCGCAGAAGGGACTTGGTTCTCACGTGCTTCTCAGCCGTTAAAACTTTACGCCACTTACTCCGGTGCCGAGAAAAAATGTCCGAGATGCAATGAAATTGCAAAATTTGTTTCTCATTGATTCTCGTACGTCAAAAATAAAAAAATGATTCTCATTGATTTCTCGGAGAAACCCCCGGTGATGTGTTAGGGTTAACAACAATCCACCCCGGGGTCTCATCAGGGATCAAAATTCAAGTACTTTCAGGTATACATTAAAATACCTATGTATAGTGTCATTTCTTGAAAACTGTAATTCAAATTGGAAGTTATCTGCAACACTATATGTAGAGCAGAGAATGCACTTAGATTACTTCTATATAAGAGTGTTAAGCTCTTTCTCCTATGCTGTCTCTCTCTGCAGCATTTTCCCTTCACTCTGCCATCTTTATTGCATTGGCAAACTCTCCTTTATCTGAAAAAAAAAACCAAACAAACAAATTACTATATAAGTTGTGCTTAATTTAAGAACAAAAACAAACTACAATGGTGATGTTACGGGATATTATACTAAAAAACCAAGACATATCCCTACCTTTGAACACGTAAAAGCAAGATCTGAAACACATGTATGGATGACATCATGACACAGATTGTTATATCGGCCAGACACATAATTTCCAAAATCAAAATCATTCACACATGTATTTTTTTTTGGAAGAAGTTAGTTTTGGGAGGGGTGGGCGTATGTGTCAGGTCCCGTAATTTGTTAGTGGGAGTGTAGTTTTCAGCAGGAAAATACGCTAATTACTCATGTTGTCAGGTAGTTTTTTGCAATGCTTTTGATGTCTAATTATCATATTAACCCAACGCGGCAGAATGAGGAGGAAAATGAGTAGGCAACGAAAACGTCGGGACTGGTCGGAAAATGCTTTTCGTTGCATTCTGGGCCGTCAAAACAACTATTTTTGGCCGCGAAATGACTCTCATTGCGTTTCATGCATTGGGACGTCTTCCGCGAGAATGGCGCGATGTTTTTCGTTGCATCTGGAGATCTTCCCGGAGAATGACGCGATGTTTTGCGGTGCATCTGGGCACCGGTCTTCCCCGGGATTGACGCGATGTTTTTCGTTGCATTGGGCCGTCTTCCTGGAATATGACGCGATGCGTTTCATTGGACATTTCTCGGCCGTTTCCCGGCAGAAGATCAAATTTGCGCGATGCGTTTCATTGCATCTCGGCCGGTTTCCCG
>JAMKCH010000690.1:0-39489 GCA_023653785.1 Ophioderma brevispina
ACAAAGAATATAACGTAAATGAAATCAGTAAATTTCTTGTTAATGCAAGACAACGTAAGTGGCACTTACTTACGTTGGTCTTGCATTAACACTTTTCAGTGCAAGACCAACGTAATTAAGTGGCACTTACGTTTGACTTGCACTGAAAAGGGGCAAAACTGTTTATGTAAGACCAACGTAAGCTTCCCACTTACGTTTGACTTGCACTGAAAAGGGGCAATATGTTTAAAGGAGAACCCGTAAACGATAATATTATGCATATACTCTATAAAATAATTATTGACCACATATCGCGTGGTTTCATCTAAAAAAACGGAATTATTTAATACCATAACAATGAATTAACCATCTAGTCTGACGGTTAAGCGCTATTTGAAATTCGCGCTATTGTATAACGTGTTTCTGCGATACCATCGGCACGTTTGCGTCATAAATGCCATAGAATATGCACATCATGAAAGCGTCACGTGGAAGATGTAGCAAACTTCTGTGCCGTCGGTATCGCATAACACAAATACATCCCAGCTACCATAGCGCGAATTTTTAAACTTCAGCCTCGGGCCCAAAAATGGGTCAGACAAAATTTTTTTGATTCAGTTTGTGGTTAGTATAATTCCGTTTTTTTTTTTTTTCCATGAAACCACTCGATATGTGTTCATAATTATTTTTTATAGCGTCTACTGTCTAAGTAATTCCTTAGTACGACGGTCTCCTTTCATGCAGACCAACGTAAGTGCCACTTACGTTGGTCCCTTGCATTGAAAAGGGGCAAAACTGTTAATGGTAAGACCAACTAAGTGCCACTTACGTTATTTTTTTTATGCCAAGGCTAATCTAGGCAATTATAGCAGTTTATCTAATAGTCCGCTGACGGATTGGCGCCAAGATAGCGATTAACTCCCTTTTGACTCTGCAAGTCCTGTTTGATGCTACTCGTTTTCTGTGGGAGGCCAAGTTGGAAGGACCTTGGGATTCTCACAGCAAAGTCATGAGACCTGACTGAGCGCCCTAAGAGGCGAGGATCAACTGAAAGCACTCAGGTAGCAGCTGCTGGCTGAGGGAGGCCTGGTGCTTGTCCATAAACATGCGATGGAAAATGCCCTGCGATGACCAAGTGTTGGATGTGGTGAGTGATTAATTCACTCTCGGGGATACCAATGATGGAAATGGCACGTCCATGGATTGCATCTAGTTTGAATCGTGAAGGTGTTTGCTCCACCCATGCTGAACTGGCATATTCTGCATGGTTGATCGACCATGGATTTATATATCTATCTTCACTAATAGTTAAATTATGCGCTAATACCTCCTCTTTCAAAATTCACCAAAAACTAAATTGCGATAAAAAATGTCACTACGATGGTCGTTGCATTCAGCCGCCGAAAGTTAGCCGTGTTTGGAAAGAGAAGAGAAGAATTATATATTGCACTTCCACGAGTTTCTGTAAAAACACATTGTTGTTGTTTTTGAATAAATCTTTTACTTCACATTCATGGCAATCCATCAATTTGAGGCAATGCCCTGTTTTCATTTTATGAAATCAAATTTATAATAAAGGTGGTGTTCCGATTTGTATTTGATTTACCCGGAAGTAGTATCGATTTTGAATATCAAATGAAAGGCTGTAATTTTTCTTATTGTCGTCCTGAAATTTGAGCCCTCAAAATCCTTTTCATTCCATGATGTAAACAAATAAACCACCAAACCACACCGTTTTTAATCGGGTTAACCATCAATATGAACACAGTATTGAAACGGGCTTTGCAATATGCATTATGCTCTTCTACCATCAAAACCCCAAAGTTTTTGTTTTCCCACGGTACTTGATGGGCGATGGCAAGTGCCAGCTCTCATATCCAGTATAAACAACACAATAGACATACATCGGCACATTCACCTTTAAATATAAAATTCATACAACTGAATGTGTAGGATGCACAAGTATTACTTTGTGATGTTCACGGTTATATTATCTTTCTGAGTTCCAACCGAATCATAGAGCACCGTTGCAACATACATCAAACCGGGGCCACCGTCCCTCGTATGGGTGCTTCTTTACGGCTGTACCAGCAATCTGACACAGTTGTTTTCGACCTCTTCTGGTATAACCCGGACAGTGGCGTAGACTTTCTGGATGCATATCCGCCTTGGTATTTTTGGAGATCCTTTCTAGAAGTAGCAATATTATTCAACACCAAAACAAAGCAGGCGGTGCTATCCATCATTCTGGAGACCTCAATGGATGACAGAAACCGCGTGGACAATCACATCTCAAATGTTGAACTGCAGAGCATACCACCAATGTCACTAGTGTGTTCTTCACTGTAGTGCGTGGGCGTCCCCGACTATCTCTCACTACAAGAGTCCCAGCTTGAAGTTCTACGAGCTATCTAATCCCTACCGATGCTGTGCACTGATCAGACGAAGAAAGCAGGTCACAGACAATGCTATCGTCATGTGTTCTCTTTCCAGGCGAGGTGGTCAGTGGTTAGTGGATAGCAATGGAGCGCTTTCAAGTGGAAATGCCAGGCATGGACCACTTGTTGCGACAATACATAGTTGATCGTCACAATGGGCGAATGAATAAAGAATCCCATCTATGAGATCATTTCTAAATAAATAATTATGTGGTCTCTGTGACTTTGGACACTCCGTGAGTGAGATTACAAGGTTTCTAACTGACATTTTTATCGGTCGCGTAACGAACAAGATCCGTAAAATCGCGTCCTACACACGGTGCCTATACGCGGCGAATTTCTGAAAAACGGACAAGAGAGAAATATTTGACTGCACCCTCTTAATATATTCTGCAGATGAGCAACTACTTTGCTAGTGGTGTATCTGAACTCCAAATCGTTACTATTTAGCATACTCATTCCTGCAAACCCCAGCCCTGAACCACGTACAATTAAATGGCATAGCTTTGTATCCTAACATCTGTTTCAGCCAGCCCTTTCGCTGTAAGCCCTTAATTCGCTGTAGAGTGCCACGTAATAGGATTTGTTTACCCAGCAACCGGTCTAAACATACCACAGAGCAAAGGACACATGTTATGCAATGAAATTGTTTGTGATTTGTTTGGACCGATTGCTGGGGCAACAAATTCCATTACGTGGCACACTACAGCGAATATCTCTTCGAGCATGGACATAAGTTTCAAAGACCCTATCACGTTGCCGCCTTTTGTTATGATACCATTTACCGGCTTATGGTAATGCGATAATCACCCTCTCAGCAGGAGAGCTGCCAATAGGCCATCAGCACGGGCATTGAGTTTGCCCAAAAAGCATGATCCAACTGCAAATCAAATCAAAGGAGGGCAGCGCAGAGAGCAATTAAGGACAGCTCAAAGACAAGAAGAAGGAGGACAGGAGAAACCATATTGGTGAATGAGATGGGGACACTGTTAAACTCATAGTGTGGGGTTAATTGCAGTGCCCTAGACCTAGAAGAAGGAAACTATGGTACAGTAGTGACTACAGAATAGGGTGGAAGTCGAACATTCTCCAGGAATGTAAAACTACTACTTATATTGTCAAATAATAACAAAAAAATGGCAGTACAGGAACTAATAATGAGCTAATACAATTGAAAATGGTCTGAAGTTAAAACAGACAAAACATGGACGTGCATTCACACATAATGAACAAAGTAGGAACAACAATGAAAAAACAGCACAAAGGTGACGTACAACTAACCTACCGATAAATAACTTGATAGGACAGACAAGACAAACGGAGAATAAATCCACGGTATATTTCAATTAAAAAGCCAAAATGCTTTCATGTATATTGTATTTGATTGTATTTTTGATGTTGAGATGAAATAAATTTGATTTGATCCAGGACAATAACCAGTTGAATTATCTCATAAGACAGCTATACACTATTTTCTACTGCCTCGCCAACTCCGAACTGTTTTCATTGTAATCTCTAACTCTAAAATCAAACAATAACAAAATCAACTTTGTGCTAAGAGTGGGATTTGATCCCAAGACCTTTCGGGCACCTTTCGGACCTAACACCTATAGATAATATCTATCGCTCCTCTATCAACCCTGGCTTGATAGCTCAGTCGACAAGAAAGCCGTGTTGGTAATACGGAGGTCTCCGGTTCAAGTCCGCCAAGCGCACGTGTTTTTTTAACAGTAACGTGCGCTGGCCATCTCCAGGGAAAGATTAACAAATATACATCCACCATGCTTGCTGTTCGTTTCCATTCACCATGGACCTAGTAGAGGAGGACCAACAACGTGAAACCAATTACCTAATTCATTACCCATTCATCTCGACAAAAGCTAGTCACTCGATGTGTATTCATGTGGATACACCGAGGCCGTCTGTGATCTATATCTCTTTGCCGCGATCAATGCAGTGACTACGGTCTTTACTAAGGAAAAGCTGTCCCCAAACTTTGTAACTTAACCGGATGTTGTGACCCCTGACTGTAGGGTTTTTTGGAAAGTGCATAGTACACTCAATTTCCATGTTTTTTGGCAAGTTGTTGTCACCAAATAGAGGAGAAATTATTTCAGAAAATACCGAATACCCCATCAAAATCCGTCATTCCTTTGTGGAGCTACGACTGTAGAAAATAAGCTTGCATTTTGGGTGATTTTGTGACCCGTAATTGTTAAAAATCTTGTGAAAATAATATGAAAATGTTCCGATCACTTGCGACTCTTGAGAAACGGTCTTATGAAAGTTCAATGTACCTTGTAACAAAGTATAACTTCTGAACTGGTGCCCAAGCGCGCCCATACGTGTAATTCTACCTCGAAAACCCACCCAAAAATATTTTAACTTCCGGTTATGTTGAATTTGTTTACCGTTGTGGCTGTTTGATAGCCGATAGCATGTCGAACTGATTCCAATGTCAGTTTCATCTGAAATATGAGTGTGATAAGTCATACTTTATACATAATTAAATGTATAAATTGTAACACTCGTCTTCCGGGGGGGGGGGGTTGTTACCGCTCTCTTCTATTCTTTTCGTCCTACTAAAACCCCATTTTCCGGTGTCAAATGAGTTAATATAATTGTCAATTGACATTCTATGCTCCGTTTCATGCCCCCATAAAAACACACCATAAAAAACACACTACCGGTGTATAGGAAAGGTAAAGGGTGATGGATATGGTGTGGCCATTACCATTCCCCTCCTCGGGAGGGCATACAAACCCCGGCCTAGTACAGCACAGGAATATCACAGACATTTGATATTTTAGTTGGCAATTGATAGCAGGCCTTACCTTTGATACTAATGGAGTACCAACATCTAACAATATTTCATAATGACGTCATCATTAAGTCTCTACAATGATGGAAAATGGTTTAAGGTTTACAATATTATTTATGAGCCAGTAAATTTGCAAAAAGACATGGTTCTTCCTATTGAAAGTAGTATGTTTCATACTTTTACTTTATGACATCATAGTGACGCCATAATTGGTTTATTACGATTTTGGTTACCAATGGAAAGAAATAAAACTATAAGCTTTACTGTAAGTACCAAATTTATAGGAAATGGATGTTCAAAAAAACAAAATTCCAAGGGGTGATACGCACTTCCCCGGTGTGGTGTTATATATTTAAAAAAATGCTCAGGTTAGAACAAGGGCTATAAGCAATAGCTTAAAATGATGACAATGGCATGCTATTTGGGACGTTTCACTTAATTCAGAACAAACAAAACTTTTCACGATCTTTCAATTTCTTCATTGGCCATCATGATTTTACATAATGTTAGTTGAGGCGGGCTGAACTTTTCCCAGTATTCCTCGAAGAGCGAAGGCCAGTCAGCCCTCCTTCTGAGAGGGAGGGTGATTATAGTCATTACCTTTAAGCCCGTAAATGGGATATGTGGGATTTGATAACAAAAGGCGGCAAACGTGATGGGTCTTTGAAACTAGTTGGTTGTTGGGGGTCCTTCTCTATATTAGGTCCATGATTTCACATGAATAACCCGGATCTTTTCAAATAGTCTTAAATAAAACAGCATTTGTTGACCCAAACCCCACAAACCATGATTATTTTACTGAAATGTATATGACACTTGGCTGTATTCTTTCGAATAAAAAAGTTCAATGTTTTCTAATATTCGCAAAAATTGCAAACATCAGCTCTGGTCAGAATGAACCCAGAGTTCCCTGCCAACATATATTTGTCTGCCAAAATGGTTAGAACTTGTTTGAGGGGTCAAGCATGAGGCGGTGAACGATACCTGAAAGGTCTAGTCATTGTGAGTGCAACAAAGTTCGTATCTGCACTTTTCATGATTTTAAGGAAGAAGCATTTTTGTGTTTCATTCTTTTGTGACTTTTCAATGAAAATATCTTCACACGATACAAAGTATTTTTTAAATATCTTTAAAAATATTTCATTTCCCATTTAAGTCGACTAATTAAGAATTGGGCTAATTAAAATGTCGTAACTACAAAATGATGTCCTGTGTGAAACAAAGTCGTATTTACCAGTTATGACTTTGTTTCACGACACGGGAGGAAATTCAATTTTGAGTGCAAACAAAGGTCGTATCGACACCTAATTAGGCCTAATTAGCACAATAACTATGGATAAATTGAGCCTTATACTTGAATACATGTTTAAAATATGGGTATTAGTTACTTTTGTAAATAAATTAAGTACGAGCGTAATATGAGTGGAAAAAAAGGTCCCGCGGAAAGTACATTTTTATGTTTTTAAGGTTTTTTTGTACCGGAAAATTAGCATCATAAATTGATAAAAAAATAAAATTGCCTCTTTCACCAAATATTTTAGGAGATTTTTCTTCTGCCAGGCAGAAGATTAATCATGAATTGACCAAACCCTCATGCAGTTGTACTCAGGTATTATTGTGTGTATACAGCCCTCCATTGTTTACATTCGCAGCTGTTACTGCTACTGCTGTGAATTCTTCAAGAGTCTCATTTCCTGCATGGCCATGGTCAGGATTTTATACATACCCTAATTGCACCAATAAGTGTAGGAACATCCCTGCTGCATAAATGAGACTAGTTCCTAACCATAAGGTAGCTATTTGCAAAAAAACAGTTTTTCTGATTGGTTGTTGGGTCAGATTGCAAAATTTTGCTTGGAAAATTAAACGTTTAATGAAATGACCTTCTATAGCCATTTATATCCAAAATAATACTTCCAATTGTATATATACAAATGGTGTGGTACAGCTACATGGTTGGTATTGTATATTTTTAACACTGATAGCATGGAACTCTTTCATATTAGCAGTACTAATAATTTTCATGTGTGTAAACAGGCCACACTTTTCTACAGCAATGTATGACAGAGGTATACTACACAATAGTTGATTTGGCCTTTGAACTAGCTTAAGAGACGTTCCTGAAAAGGAAGTAGGTATGGTAAAATGAAGCTTGGGTTCCATGCAATGTGATTTCTACTTCAAATAATACCAGATGTATCAGAAAAAAGTAACATGAAATGAATGTCTCTTGTTTACAATAAGGTTGATCATTATGATTGAAGCCTTGCATAGTATTCATTACATAAGTGATATGGAATAGAAAAACTCAATTTGTGTTTATTTCATAATTTGTGCACCTTACAGAAAATGCAGAAGATTGTCATTTTTTAAGGATCGTCTTGTTTAATTATATACACCTTTTTAAAAACCATCGTTTTGCAGAATAAAATGTCGTATCTACACACCAGTTTTCCCGTGTTGTGCAACAAAGTCGTATCTACACCTAAATAGGCTTATTTACTATAACTCTGCAATAAATTGGGCCTGTCCACCTGAAATGGATATCAAATTAAGCGTAATGATCTACTTTTTCATTTTATTTAAATTAACTCAATTTCGCCAAAAAAATGCAGTTACGACTTATGTTGAACCCACATGACGGTCTAGTCCAAGCGGCCATTTAAGTTTTCCAAGAATTTAGTGGTAAAAATGAGAGTAGTAACAAGGGGGTGAAACCCATTCAAAAACCAGTCGTCAGTGATGGGCCGCTGAATTTTGAATATTGCACGGAAATAATTAGTGTTGGGTGCTTGTAACACACATAATGTCAATCGATACAAAAAAAAAACCAAATATCAGTGTTGGATGTTGGGTGCTATGGGTGGTTAAATTTTGGTTCCTAACCCATGGCCACACAACGATTGAAATATGAAATGACACATCAGTGTCTTGATTTAAATAAACGCCTCAATTGATACATCTTTTCACCTAAGCGCGCATTGCATTATGAGAAAAAAGAGTATCTGAGAACAATGTTCCCGGTACTTTATTACCAGGGGGGGTGGGTGAACGCATTCATAACCCAGTCGTCCGTGCTGGGCGTGGACATTTTGAATATTTGCACGGGAATAATTATCAGTTTTGGGTGCGTGTGTATACACACATATGTCAATTCGATACAAACAATCCGAACCAAATATTCAGTTTGGATGTTGAGTGATATTGGGTGGTTAAAATTTGGCTTCCTACCCCCATGGCCACACAACGAAGTGAAAGGACACATCAGTCGTCTTGATTTAAATAAAACCGCCTCAATGATTACATCTTTTCACCTAAGCGCGCCATTGCATTATGAGAAAAAAGAGTGTATCTGAGTCACAATTGATCCAGTACCCTATTATTACACCTTGCAACCTCTAACACATACAAATTTGTATCATAACGAATTAGTGATATGCAAAGCCGGCACCCACAGTCTGTTGAAGAAGCGGAGCCAGCCATTGCTTTCTATTGTGGTTTACTCTTGTTTTCTTTGTGGTCGGCAAACATGCGAAACGGTGAATTTCTAAAGATTACGTACGTTTTGCCTCTCATCTATTATAGAACCCTCTTTTGATTATGACACCTGGCCACCTCTAACACATACATTAATTTAGATACCGATAGTTTAGTGTATATACAAAGCGGCACCACAGTATGTTAAAGAAGCGGAGGCAGCCAACGCTTTCTATTGTTGCGTACTCTCCTATGTTTTTCTTGTGGTCGGCAAACAATGCGAGACGGTGAATTTAAAGATTACATACCGTTTGGCCTCTTACTATCTATATTAGAACACTCTTTGAGAGTAACCGTGGCTATCGGATTACTAAATTGAGCAATCTTCTTTTAGAATCAGTTAGAGTCAATCAATCTAAACAATTTTCCCCATTCAGTGTTTCTTTGATCAGCGTCACCGAGGCAACTTTGGTCTTGGGGAAATTTACCACCTTTCACTTGATTGCATCGGTGCGACCCTGATAATTACTCAGGTTCAAAAGACTTACTGTGGATGTGGATTACTGAAATGGTTGTGTTTGGTGTCTTTGTTCATGAGAGATTTCCGCACAAAGAAAGTCGTTGTGGGGTTTCGTCCACAGTCGCGAAAAAAAAGCCGTACTCACATATAGTTCCCAAACGGAGAGTCAAAAATCAACGATATTGTGTGCCATATCATTTAAAAAAATTCAATACATCGAAACGGACAAAATTGGACCATGGAAAAAAAAGAGGTATGTTATTCACGGGAAAACTGCGTTTATTTATAATCCTTAAGCTTACTAAGCCGTCACTTCTGACGGACTCACTGTAACTGCTGATTCTACATATTTTTCTATTCCATTTACACCGGTGGTTAGAAGAAAGTAGTAAAACATTGTCCGGACCGTAACTCACTAGTACGGGGAACAATGAGGAAAAAATATGGCAATCATCAGTTAACCTTTACGCAAAAACATTAGTTTCGAAGCTTTATGCCGTTATTGTCTATTTGTAGACCCGGACCTAGCTCCCACCAGGACTACTATTCTTTTGCGTTTTTTCTTCCCCACGGGGTTTACTTAGCTCCGTGATGTAAATTCCATATCAATGCAATCATCAATTCAATAACAAAACAGAAAAAGTCCCCCCCCCAATTCCAAAGAATCACAAAGATCATAGGCTAACATTTAACACATCATCCAATTTATTTTTGTCAGAAATATTTTGAATCTTTGTTTATTGGTTCATTAAAAATTAAGAGATTTTTTTTTTAATTTCCTGAAAGTATTAAGGTAGAGTCCTTTTTTTTCCTCAAAGATCAAAGAAATAAAAATGACAAGCCTTTTGCCTTTTACATATTAAAAAAGAAGAGACAAAAATACTAAAAAAACGAAGACCTAACCAAAACCCAATATCGTCACAAAAAGAATCAGTAGAAATAAGACACTGTCATGAAGTAGAGCCGTTGTCGTAGTGGTCAAAATCAGGGGGGTTCCCGTGACATGGAGAGCATAAGGTTCGTTTGACGACTGGATTTTGGTACTTCTTTGGGGTAGTTTAAAACAAAATAAGCTCCTATGCCCCTCCCATAAGTGTGGGGAGGAAACTCCAGGAGAGTGGAAAAAGAAAGGAAATCCAAAAGGCTGCCAGCGGCCATCTTCGAAATTAGGAAAATTGTGGATCTCTTGAACAAAGGAACTTACAAACATGGAAATAATAGTGTCTTTATGACTAATTGTGATCAGAAGCCTTTCTGAAGTAGGTTTTCATTGGAGGTCATCTTGACTGTGTGAAATCCAAGATGGCCGCCAATGGCTAGTTAAATCTATACATATTTTTGCATAGTCCAAGTCATTTTAATTACCTTTGAAGATGGTCAATGTATTGTTTCTTCGAAGTGTTACGTGACCAGAACTTCCACTCCAGATTAGTTTGTTACCTAGATGTTGTTCCCCCACATCGCTATGTAGAACTCCAAAAAATGACCTGCTGGCGGCCCATCTTGGAATTACCAAATTGTTATCCTTGAAACAAAGTAGCTTATAAACATGGAAAAGTGTCCTTTTTTGACTATTTGAATGATCAAAGGTCCATTTTGATGTAGTTTTCATTAGGAGGTCATCTTTCTGTGAAATCCAAGATGGCTGCCACTGGCTCTATATTAACTATATACAATTTTTTATATAGTCAAGCCAGTTCCACTTTGAAGATGGGTAATTTATGTTTATGTATTGTTTAAAAAAGTGTTTACTTTTACCGGAATCCATCCAGGTTGTAGTTTTGTTAACCTGGAGGTCACATCTCTTATGTTAAAAATTCCAATGGCTGCCGGTGGCCATCTTGGAAATTAAAAATTCTTAATCTCTTCCAAAACAAAGGAAACTTACAGCATGGAATAGGTTTTTTTACTAGACCAGGTCCGTTCGCCAAACTCATTTGAGTAACACTACGTATATACTAACCTCATGCGTATTTCCTACATAAAATGCCTTTTTATTTATCAAATTACACAGTGCTTTGGATAAATTGGTCCACGAGGCATGAACTGTGCACTAGATTAGCGAGTTTAGTTTGGCGAACATACCCTGGGAGGTCCATTTGAATACATTTTAAAATATTCCAAGCCAGTTCAGCTGTTGCAATCATTATTGTATTGTTTTTTGAGTAATTAATTCATACCAAGTTGTAATTGTTATCTTAAACCAACCATCCCTATTAACAATCCAAAATGGCCACTGGCGGCCATCATGAATTCAAAATTGCAGCTTGATAAATACTCATATCTTTGATAAGTGGTTGTTTTTGACTAATTTGATGATCAGGAGTTCTTCTTCAACACTTGTAATTCATTTTGTTTCAACATCTTCAATGTGAAATACCAGAGGATTATTTAGAATGCCCATCATGCATTGTATGCTTTGCATTTACTCATTAACCGTCACGTGCACGTTACAATAAGATTCTTACTTGTAAATTGAATATATGAAGATATTTGATTGTTACAAAATCCAGTAGATAAAGAAGGGGAAACAAGATGATGAGCCTATACGTTGTCAAGAGTCTGTTTATCCCCAGAGGTTTGTAATTTTGTGAGCACATGTGGTCCAGTGGAACAGGTGCATAAAACTCGTGATCACTATAGCCGTGTAAAAATCGTGAGTTCGAGCCACCGCCAGGCCAACGTTTTTTGTGTCCTTGTGCAAGATACTTAGTCTCATTGCTTCAATCCCCCAAGCGAAAATTGGGGAGCTGTTATGGCTGTGATATTGCAATCTAACTAATGTAAGTGATGATGGTTGTCCGCGAGGGTCTCGTTGGACTTGATACGTGCCGTTATAAATGGATATTATTATTATAATTATATTGTTTATTGTATAATTGAGATGACTATTAGCAGAGGTACACGATTTTTAAAACAAGTTCTCTGTGAAATCCGCAAGATGGCCACCATATACTATTTTAAGTATATGATAGAAATTTACCACTTTCAAAGTAGTTAACCTACAAGAGGTATACAATACACTTTCAGATTCAGACGTGTCCACCTATTTATCCGCGTCACTGTCTGTTTCGCAGGATGAGTCATCATCAAATCGGAGTCAATTCCTCCGTAACAAATGCATGGGCATCAATAGAGTTAAAACTTGCGATAGTGCTAGTTGCCATGCTTGCAGAGGAATGGACTTCCATTTATTTCAAAATGCTTTGAATATATCAGGTTGTTGGCCAAGGCTTTCATGTTTGAGGGGACATCAGCTCCGAGTGAAGGGCTTTCTGCACAGTGCTGTCGAAAACTTGGCTGGCTGTCTTCTGGGTCAGCTACCTTGTCGACAAAACGGACCGATGATTTCTTTTCGAATAAGAAGTGATTCATGATTGTATCGGCTTCCGAGTGTCTGAAAATTTGAATACATTCAGACCTCGGCTGACAGTATATTATTGCTTGCAACTTTGTTCTAACAGAGTATAAATACCTCTCTCTCTCTCACGGTCGGCACCCAGCTTGCAAATGCATTTTGTTAAAGTAGGACTTATTTCATCTGAGCTGAGACTAAAAATCCGTGATGGAAAGGGGTTTCAATCCGTTTTTCATAAATACATTGGAAATAGCTTGGTTTGCAATTGAAACAACAATTTACTGGCTGGTGAAGTCCGGCCTGGGATGTATTCCAGTTCAGACATTACAGACACCGTGCAAATCCCTTGTATCAACATTTATGCCACCACTTTGGAACAAGGTTATTGAAAATCCCTTGGTCATTGATTGTCAGTCTGTCAGGACACCGATGTACATTTTGTCAAAGCAGCATATGTCTCCCATCATGTTCCAGGGTGTTGTGCAATATGGATAAAGCAAAAAAACTCATCCTCTCCTGCAAAGGCATTTTGTGAAAAAAAATGAAAACAATTGCTGGATGTTCAACCCTCTTCAGGTCTTTTGGTGTTTGTGACAGTAACCTGGTCCTTCTAGGCTATAGTAACGAAACCACAAAACCAGGTCAGGCTCCAGCTCTGCATAGGTCCATTTATAGAGATGGAATTGACCTCCTGCAAAACAATAGTGACTCAGATTAACATTGGTAACACTTATGAATTCAAATACATGAAAATTCTGTATGGTAACAGCTTTGGAAATGCAAAATTTCCAATAAAATTCAAATGGTATATGCGGCCACTAATCGGTAATTTCACACACATTCAAGAATGTTTGACAATAATTTCCTGATCATCCAATTAGTCAAAACAACACTTTTTAAAGTTATTTTACTTTTATAGATATTTCCAAGATGGCTGCTTCAGTTACCATTTGGCTTTTTTTATAGTAAAGGTAAAATTCAATCTAACATAATACACTTGACACTTTGAATGATTTCTGGTCACAAATTAATCAAAACAATGCATAATGGAATTATAGGACAGATGAACGGGCTTGGAATTTGTTACATGGTACTCAATGAACTCTGGTCATCACTTAGATAACATAAACACTTATTCCATGTGTGTTAGTTATTGCTCAGAGATACAACAACATTTTGGCAACTACTCGTGAAATATATTTTCGGTCATGTAAGATTTAGGAACTATACATTAACAGTCTTCAAAGCTGATCTGGCTTTTACTATGCAAAAAATTGCATATATAACCCGTAGTGGCCATCTTGGATTTACAGTAAAGATGGCCTCCAAAATGGAAAATTGAACTTGAAGAATGGACTCATGGGGTCGCAAATTATCAAAAGACAACTATTTCCATGTTTTTAAGATACTTTTGTCGAGAGACAAAAACACAATTTGGTAATTTCCAAGATGGCCTGTCGGCAGTCCATTTTGGGTTTCTAAAAAAAATTACTACTTATTAAAAACCTACATTATCAAGGACAATACTATATATTGCAACTCGTGACTGGCTTGGAATATGTTAAATGGTATTTCCAATGACCTCCTGGTAATAGTAAAAAAACACTGTTCAAGAGATACACCAATTTAGTAATTTCAAAAAAGATGGCCGCTGCGTGCCCTTTTGGATTTCACTAGCGATGTGACCTCTAGGTTAACACTACTCCTGGAATGGACTTTCTGGTCATGTTTAAACACTTAGAAAACAATACACTAATAACCCGTCTTAAAGGATGAAGTGGCTTGGCTATTTTTAAAAATTTTTTTAGGCCTATTTCCATAGCCAGTGGCGGCCATCTTGCGGATTTTTACAGTAAAGATACCTCCTACTGAAAACTAACTTAAGAAATTGACTTCTGATCATCAAATTATCATAAGACACTTATTCCATGTTTGTAATTATTTTGTGTTCAAAAGATACACAATTTGGTAATTTTCCAGATGGCCCCCCCCCCCCCGGCCATCAGCCATTTTGGATTTTCTACATAGCGATGTGACATCTAGGTTCACAAACTACATCTGGAATCGATTTCTGGTCACGTTAAACACTTAGAAACAATACATTAACCATTCTTCAAAGGTGAAATGGCTTGGACTCTGTAAAATTATGTATATATTTAACATAGCCAGTGGCATCCCTCTTGGATTTCACAGTAAAGATACCCCCCAATGAAAACTAACTTCAGAAATGGAACTCTGATCATCAATTAGTCATAAAAGACAACTTATTCCATGTTGTAGAGTTTATTTTGTTCAAAATACACAATTTGGTAATTTCCATCCAAGATGGCCCCAGCAGCCATTTTGGATTTCTATTTTCTACATAGCGAATGTGACATCTAGGTTAACAAACTACATCTGGAATCGATTTCTGGTCACGTTAACACTTACAGACAATACATTAACCACTTCCAAGGTAAATGGCTTGGGCTATGTAAAAATAATGTATATAATTGCCATAGCCATGGCGGCAATCTTGGATTTCACAGTAAGATACCTCCAAAATGAAAAACTAACTTCAGCAATGGACTACTGGTCATCAAATTAGTCTCAAAGAAAACTTATATTCCATGTTTGGTGGAGTTATTTTGTTCAGAGAGCCAATTTTTTCTAATTTTCTAAGAATGGCCGCTGGCGCCATTTTTTGGATTTCTACATAGCGATGTGACATCTATGTTAACAAACTACATCTGGACTGGATTTCTGGTCACGTTAACACTTAGAAACACTACATTAACCATCTCACAAAGGTGAAATGGCTTTGGCTATGTACAAATATGTATATATTTAACATAGTCTAATTTCCGAAATGGCCGCTGGCAGCCATTTTGGATTTTCCACTCTCCTGGAGTTGTTCCCCACACTTTTGGGAGGGCATTAAGCTATTTTGTTTTAAATACCCCAAAGTACCAGAATCCATCGTCAAACGAACCTTTGCTCTCCAGGTCAACGGGACCCCTGATTTTGACCCAACTATGTGGCTGTGTTTTACTTTCTCACAGTTCTACTCCAACCAGCAAGTGGTCGACTTATTTGGTTAAATCTTGTTGATTGGCTCAATCAGGATTCTATTTTCTGGTGATACAATAGATGAATAGTGTATAAACATCGACGAATTATACCTCGCCCAGTGATTCTATGTAACCAATGCATCTCACAACAAAACACACAGCAAAAACCAAACTTCAATTATCACAAAAGTCAGCATATCGGTCATCTCACGGTACACCGCACAAAAAAGGGCAGGCTATCCAGCCATGTAACATACAATTGAATTCCAGAAATGCCTCGTATAAAACACAGTGTGGCCTATTATGACTACTCAATGGTATTTCTTCTCCTCTCTCCGTGGGGAAGAAGATTGTATGATAAATAAATCCATTGGACGACATGGTATTCCATGGATCTACTGCAATCACAGCAAGCCGACAACACCCCTGAGCTTATTGGTTAGAGTGTCATTGCTTTAATCATAATGAGTACATTTTCTTCACAGACTTTAGTAAGCATCTGTCGAATTTTGATATTCGGGTTAAATATAAGGTTTTAAAATTAAAACAAAAATATGGTGCCGGTTAGAAGTTTTTCTGTTGACCCGGTTTCGGGTGGTTATAAATAGGAAACCATTTTAAGGACAAAATAATTTCTACACGGTCATCGATTTTTTTGGGAAATGCGGAGTAATTCCGTGTTTTTAGAAATGGCAAGCAGTGCGTGACCTGATGTTGGTGTAATCCATGCACAGCGGGATTTTGTTGGCGTGCTGTGTACTGCAATGATAACAAAGTTCGCACGAAAGGTGCCAAAACGACCTATTATTAGAGGGCGCCTAATTCAATTTTTTTTTTCTCTCGTTGTCCGGATTTCGACATCGTCCGCTTATAAGCACTGGTGGCTTGTAGATGCGATTTTACGGTTTAATTTAGGGTCGTTGCTTTTGCAATCGTTTTTTGTTCGCGTTTCTCTCCGTAAATACTGGTCCGGCCCGTAATGGTACGCGACAAAATTATTGTTGTTTAATTTGGTTTTGGTCCCCCTGATTTTTTTTTTTTTCGGTGTAATAATTATGCCTTAAAAATGCTTTTGAATGAGACAAGTATTTTAAAAAAAAATTACGGGTCCACCAGGCATAATTTTTACAAGAAATACGAACAACATTAAAAGAGCCTTTTAAAAAAAGAGGAGTAGATGTTTTCTATTTGAAGTTGCAACCTTTAATGACAGAACAGTCTAAAAAGAAATATAAACTGATTTTAAAGGTAGTATGTTTGATTGCATAGGAAACCAATCATCTTGTATACAACTTGAGCTCCCGTTGACCTTGACCTTGGTATTACTTTGACCTCACATAGTTGGAATCTTTAATTTAAACGTAGTTTACAACCTTCCTTGTCCATTTTCAATAAAGCAAAAATAGAAAAACAGCCCATTGGGCGCAAAATGGTGTTTAAAACTGAATCCCCCAAGTTTAGAAGCTTGAATTTAACATAGGGTTACCCCTTCCTGTCATTTCAAATAAAGAAAATAGAAAAGGCGCCCAATTGGTTTGTGCAAAATGTAAAAACTACTGCATCCCTAAGTTACGAGCTTTTAATTTGATGTAACATAAAACTCCCTGTCATTTCAAATAAAGAAAGAGAAAACACGCCCAATGGGGTGCAAATGAAATTTGTTTAAAAACTGAATCCCCAAGTTTCCTGAGCTTTAATTTATCATATGTTACACCTTCCTGTCATTTCAAATAAAGAAAATAGAAAATGCGCCCCAATTTGGTGCAAAATATGTAAAAACTGCATCCCTAGTTTACGAGCTTTAATTTGATGTACGTAAAACTCCCTGTCATTTCAAATCAAGAAATAGAAAAAAACGCCACAATTGGGCGCAAAATGTGTTTACACCTTCCTGGTCATTTCAAATAAAGATGTTACCTAACTTTGTCGTCGTCTTAAATAATATCCCTTCCAATTTTTGCCTTTCAACCTTGTCATACCTGTTATATCCTCTTCTCCCTGATCATTTTCCTTACTTATCACTCTCCTATCGTTACTTCAACATTTATCTAATCCCCACCCTCTGCACGTTTTAAAAACCAACTCTCCCATTGCCCCAGCCGTCTTGGCAGAGACTAAAAATCAAAGAAATGCTTTTTAAGGCCATATCAAACCTGCAATGATGTTATTCTTTGTCTGACATTTGGTAATCGCCTTACACACCCAACACTAAAATCCAAAATTTACTTATGTACGAGATCATTTTTCAAAAAGACAAAACATTTAAAATGAAAGAACCTTCAGATATATAACTAGAAACCCTCCTTCGCAATTTTGAGAGCAGTGTTTGGGTATTTTTTGGGTAATTTTAAGTGGTAAGGTTAGGATACTGAATTTTGAAGTATGTAGAAGAAAGCTGTCGTTCTGTTCAAGATTTTTCCAGAAATGATTCGTATGTTTATTATCATCTGTTTTGTGATTAAAATATTATTTTATTTCTCTATTTTACTTACTGAAAGGATTTCTCAGGAAAAGTCTTTAATATTATGCAAGTGCTAATTGAGATCAGGTCAGATGTTGTTTACAAGATAGTGATTGAGCTATTTCCAATCCGTGTCAGATGATTCAGTGCATATTATGTCATTTGCGGTGAGATCCATTGGACGTGACCTTAATCCACACAAGCCATGTTTTATGCATGATTTATGCTATATAATGATTACTAATAAATAATTGGGGAAAATAGCTTGGAAAACTAAATAACAGATAGATATAGAGAACTTTTTAGTTGTGGATCTCCCAGTATGGTAGATCGTGCAGTACATGTATCGGGATCATCTGATAATATGATAATAGGAGCTGCATGGGCAAGCTTTTCTTTTTTTCTCCGCTGCCATTTTTCCAGCCAAAAAGAGCTTCAGGTTTGGAATAAAAAAGGGATTCCAGTTTGCGGTCCTAACAGTGGACATTTGCGACCTGCAGAATTATGTGTCGTCGAGGGAAAACCCCGTCGTCTGGAAATGCTGGACAGAGTTGTCTTCAGGACTGAGAAGATTCCAAGGATTATATACTTCCCCTGGATTTATATTACTTTGTCAATTTTCATTTGGGTTGTCTTCGCTGTGAGATATATCATCGTTTTGAACTGAACTCTTCACGTAACGTAAATACAGGGTACATTTCGGCCGGGGTAAATGGTACTTTACTGTCATTTGTTGTTTGTCACCCTGCCTTTTTCTCGGTTGTAATCTGAGTTAAGCGGGGGTTAATTGCCAAGAGCTTTGACGAAATTTTGGTGTTTTTTTGACGTGTGGCGTTTTTGTCCCAATGATTGTGTTCGTATTTTTTTATTAGAGAGAGATGCATGAGGTGCAAAAAAAAAAAAAAAAAGTCCTTCTTCCAATAAATTTACACACATGACAGACAGGAAAACTTTTTATATGTGATGTGCCACCAAAATGTGTTTATTTGTCGTATATGGTCACCATATACAATTTTTACCACCTAAAGAAATTGGAGATTTTGTATATCATCTGACCCGTTGGCCCAAGTATAGTATGGTGCTTAGACACTAGCAGCGATTTCTTCACAATGTAAACACATCGCGCTCCCTAATTTTTGTGCTCGCCAAGCGAGCAAAAAATTGCCATTTAGAAGCCAAAATCGTTAAGGGTGATCCTCATTGCTCGGATGGCATATATTTAAGCTATATTTTTTCAATTCAAATCAATTCAATTTATTTATTCGCAATAACATTGTACTTGTAACAGAAATGAATAATAACAATATTAACTAATAATAATACATGCATTCAAATTGGCACTGTGCTAAAATGAACAGTTGTGATATGATATGCTTAGGACCATAATGACAAAACCCATAGGGCTTATAAATATTGCTGGCCCTTAAACCATGCAAGTAACATATACTCAATAGTACAATAATGACACAAGTAGGGGAATGATATAAAAGTTACATAGGTTAAAATATACAAAGAAACCAACAAAACAAACAATCTATCTACTGCTCCACAGACACTTAACGGAAATATAGGATATACAGAAATGGACAAGGACAAAGAGCTTTTCACTAATCTTGCTGAGTTATGTAATGCTATCGCCTAATGAGAAGCAGAGGTATAAGAGGTAGAGGTGAAGAAAAAAGTAGGAGTGAATAGAAATGAAATGAAGAATAAAGTGAGGAGAGAAAAAATATGGAACTGGGGGAAATTATTAAGAAATGTAACTGGTTGATGAAATTTTATCTTCAGTTAGGCGTTTAAAAGTATTTTTGTTTGTAATTGTTTGTGATGGATCTTGAAGATCAATTCCAAAGTTTTGCGCCGTGGTACTGAATAAAAAGTGGCTTTTCAGAGGAAGATTTGGGCGGGAAAAATGAAGTTTGTCGGCTTGTCTGGTGGTTATAGCTGTGGATTTGTCTATTAGTGGTAAAATAATTGCTGAAGTTCGGAGGGAAACGATTGTTGTGATAGTCAAACATGAAGAGCGCTGTTGAAGTTGGTTAATGTGCTCTAATTTAAGTGTTTTCAGTGAGTGGAATATGGCACAGTGTGAGTTTCTAGGGGTGGTTTGTGATATGGCGAATGGCCCTTTCTGCGTGATGTTTAGTTTGGTGAGTCGTTAATGATAGTTGGAGGCCCAGATGATATTACAGTAGTTAATGTATGGGAGAACTAGTTAGGCCCTGATACGTTCGCGATTTAACGATCTTTTCGTGCTACAGCGCTGGGGATCACTTACTTCCTTCACTAAAATCTTTAAAATTTATGTTAACCACCCGGAAAAGCTGTATCCCCAAATGAAAAGTGCACATGATTTAGAAAAATGAATAAAATGTCCAACTCCAATTACTTCCAGAATGTCAGTGACCAATATGTACACGTAAACTCACGCCAACAATAGAGCTAATGCTAGTCAACAATCAACCTAAAAGCACTTCGATCTTTTCTCAACCCAACGGGGGTATGCAGGTCCATTGTTACCTAGCCTACCTGTTTAAAGATTTTAAGCTATATCATGTGTTATGATTTCCCCGTATTGAGCTCTCGTATCTGTTCGTAACTTAGAGGGCAACATACTCACCTCCCTCATGATTTTAAACAATGTAGGTCTGTGAATATCACTTGGTCTTTTCTTGGTATATTGAATAGAAATATGGTGTTTCATGGTTTTTAAGACAGTAAGTTGCGGATTTAGGTTATGCACAAATTAAGGTCAGCCCTTGCCATGCTTTTCTTTTCTTTCATTACTTTTGTCCTTTACCAATTTTCCTTTTTTCCGACAAAAAAAATATTAATCATATGGTCAAAGTTAATGAAACACACAGTAGAATCTCAGATTTCTTGTATCGCGAACGAGGAAAGACTCGCGCCAATGCAGCTAGGACATATCATTCTTAAATCTGTTCAAAACTGCTTGCACCATAATCATGGACCAGATGTAAATGAATGTGAAGTGTGTTTCATGCCGATTATTGAGTATCATTAGCCCCATTGGTTCGCCTCGAGCATGTTAAGGTTATGTCTATCCATTGTCCACTGATATTCTAGACATAAAGTTGAGTTTACAATTTTATTCATTTTTCCTAAATAATTTGCACCTCTTTCATGTTGGGACCAAGCTTTTTGCCTGGTTAAAATAATCTTTGTTTTTAATTTTAGTGAGGGAAATAAGTAAGCCCCAGGTCTGGAGCACGAATATTTAATTAAAAGGCCACATTGAATCATGTACCATGGCCTAGTGTGTTGTAAAGTTATTTTGAAGAAGGTGTTCTGGAAGGTGGTGTTTATTCTCTGTAGATTGTACCAATTGCGTGAGACGCTTTGGTAGTGACAGAGTTTTGATGTGTTCATTCCATGTGAGTTTATCGTCGATTGATGATGGCCAAGAAATTGGTTGAGTGTACCTGTGAGATTGTCTGGTTATCTATTGTTAATGGAAAGCTTATTTATAGCGATTTTATATGTAACGGTGTCATAGTTATGCTACTCACGATTTGGTTACAAGAGCAAAAATGAAAATCGTCTTTCTAGCAACATCACTCAGCGAAAGTCAATATTATTGAATTGGGCGATGTGAGGTGGTGACGTCACGGATTGTGGTAAACGTCGATGCAGTAAACAAAATCACATTCAATTGTATTGATCGCTTCTGCGCTTTCGAGGACTTACCATTATGTTCTCTCAATTTTGCCCCGCAACTAAATTCAGAATTATGAGCCAATACAGTACAGAGTAAATGTCTGTTGAAGATCTGGTGTGATTTGATGGCGCAAATCCAACTCAGTCACCAGAGGATCGGTGAGTCGGCCTTTTAAACATATTGAATTCCTTGCTTCGTAGTATTGCTGCAATTTATATGGGTGTGGGATGAACCAAATTGTCGCTAGTTCAAGACATTACCGCCATGTTACGCTCGAAGAGTCAAGACTTTACCGCGAAACCCAATAGCAAAACCAACAGCGATTCATTAATAAAAAGGTTCAATAACCATAATTGAGAGTGCTATTTCCCGGTCTGAGAAAGCAGATTTAAGATATCCCCTCTATTTACTCCCCATGATGCGCTATACCTCAGCCCAATTCCATCGGTATAAGAGGGTGTAACGTAAACAATGGACGAGTCGTGTCTTGCGATAGCATGGGATAGTTTTTGTCCACCACACATGTCCAGGGGCAGGTCTCCATCACTAACATCAATACAAATATAATAAAAACATTTTTTCTATTTTTTTACCTAAGAATTTTCCCTCTAACCCTCTGCCTCTAACCTGAAAAAAATGACAATTTATATAATTTTAAAAGAAGCAGTAGCGAAATTCGCTGACTGCATTGTGGTCAGCGCCTCAATATAATGAGAGCTCCGCTCTGGAAACGGTTGCCACAACCTATGCTCCGGAGCATGAGTCCTGGTCAAAATCTCACACTTTCGTGTAAACACGCTTTGTTCTGAGCTCTGCCTTGCTACTCACGATCATTGTAAGCGATGGGAAATCAAGCGATTATTTTTTCACATTTCTGCACACTTATGAACCGGGATTATAATTAACAAATCTACAGAGATTAAGGAAAACCATTCAACGAACATTTATCGCTATATTGGCGAAATTAAAACCAGGAGAAGAGGAGCGATTTGGGGTTTCCTTCCATTGGAAAGATGCATTGCGCAACAAGACTTACACAATCGCCTAGTCACACGCGATTGCCAAGGTCAGAGAAGGAAAGCTTGCGCGTATTTTGGGCGTAAAATCGCAACGAAAATAGGCACTAGGTTTTTGGCTTTATAGCGGTATATTTTACACGATTATTTTTTTTGGAAAAGATATTTTTGGCATCCTGTAGTCATAAGCTTTCGATGGTATATAACTTAAAATATGCCGTCGAGCAATGAGGATCACCTTTAAAAACGTAATTGTAATGCTCGCAAGCTCGCGGAAATTTTACCCAGTTATTATAAATTTATTATGGTAAAATATGAGGTGATTTGGTCAAACGGACGTCAACATTGGGGGAGATCGTATTGACTATCCTCTCATCAAAATATTGGCGTTACTATACCCCCGGATTGACGAATATGCGCCTTTTCTGGCCTACCATTTTGCTTTCATGACATTTGACTTCACAGTGTTAGGAAATTTCCGTAAATAAGGAAAGCAGATTTTCCGTGAAGTTTTAGAAAAAAATAAAAAAATGTAAGTACGAAATATTTCAAAAATTCCGCAAGCAAAAATTTCGGACTTTTCCTTTTGCGTTCCGTAATTTACAAACTACGGAAAACTTCTGTTTAAAATACTAATTTTTCCCAAATAGGAGATATATAAAGGTCCGGTAATTGACAGAAATTCTGTGAAATTTACACTAAAAAGTATGGAAATTCTTTTGCCAGAAATTCCGTAAAAGTTACGCAAACATGTTGTAACAGGGTATCAGACCTCAATTTGTTCGACCATTCTGCTCCTTCCTGCTTTTTGCTGCAAATCGCTCCTTCGCTTTTCTGATCGTTCAGCCATTCTGCCCATTCTGTTTTTCTGTTCATTCTACTCAAATGCTATTGTTCATTCGCAGTTTCCGAGACATTCTCGGTCTTGTGTAATATATATACTAGATATAGCTGTGGTCAAAGACACCACTAAACCAGCCGGATAGCTTCAAACCCAAGCCTAAAACTAACCCCAGATTCGAAGCCTAGCCCAAGCTTTCGAAAACAATCTAGGCACTCGAAAACCAACAATCCTAAATCTGTCGAGGTAGTGACCTTGACCCTAAACGACTTCGATCTCGAAAAATTAAAACATATTTGGATGTTATAAGGATCATTTCAAATTTCTGCCCGATAGTAGCATTGAAAATTTGACTTTTGACATCTAAAGACCTTAGTGCTCAAAATATTTCAACATGATTAGGATGTCATAAGGATCATTGCAGTTAAATTTCAGCTCAATGAGGATTTGTAAAAAAATGACCTGTGAACTTTAATGCCGTTGATATCGAAAATATTTCAACATGTTTAGGATGTCATAGGATCCTTTCAGTAAATTTAGTCAATTGGGGCATTTGCGAAAAAATTTGACCTTCGACCTACTAATGACCTTGATCTCGAAAATATTTCAACATGTTTAGGGATTCATAAGGATCATTTCATTAAATTTTAAGCTACAATCGGGGATTTTGAAAAAAAAGGACCTGTGACATCGTAATGACCTTTGATCTCGAAAATATGTCAACATGTTTAGGATGTCATAAGGATCATTTCAGTTAAATTTCAGCTCAATCGGAGGATTTTGAAAAAAAGGACCTTTGACTCTTAATACCTGATCTCGAAAATATTTCAACAGGTTTAGGATGTCATAAGGATCACTTCAAATTTTCAGCTCAATCGAGAGTTTGAAAGTTGACCTTGACCCTGAAATGACTCCAGTGATTGTGTGGCACCAGTACAATAGCATCAATCTACCAATCAGAAGACCTATGTCCGGATTGTCTTTTTTCATTTTCTCATTTTAATGTTTTTTACACTGATAAAGAGTGTAATCGATTATAACCCCAGCTACGCGTACAAAAGCAACTTGGATAATTCTTTGGTTTATTTTCCATTTTCTTACTAAGGAAGAAAAACATTAGAACCGCCAAACATTAGCAATCAAATTGAAACCTTCCCCGGGAAATGTAACCGCACCTGAAATACGATTTGTTTGCATTCATCAAAGAGTAAAAATATTTTATTTTGTTTTTTCATGTGATTTGCCGGACTCGCCAGACAATAATCCTTAATGCGATTTCAAACACACAAGGGCGACCTGACCGGAAGGAATTGAAAGGGGAGCGCGCTATTAAAATATAAATCCCCTACAATAAAAGTACAGGGACTATATGTGAAGCGGAGTTGTCACCTGACATACGGTACGTTTAGAACCAATTCTAATATCTCATGTCGATATTGATCCTCATGTAAGTAGATTTAACCTTTTCTTCGAAATGAATGAGGCTTTACCAGCTAAATAAATTCTGGCTCTTGCAGACCCAAGGTTAGGTGCATCCATACTGGCGTAATCAGGGCGAGCGAAACCGAACCCCCTACCCGATTGCACAAATGCCCCCCCTATCTATGCCCATGTGACCTGAAACACTATCTGTGTACACCCAAAATGAAGCATGATTCAGGGGTCCTTAGGAACAATTTTGGGTGTTATAGCTCTTGAATTGCGGTGAGAAGACGGATTTCTAGATTTGCCCAAAAAATTGATATTTCTTTAAATTCACTTGAACCCAAATCTGTGTACACCCCATTTGGGGTCTGGGATCACTGGTCCTCTGGATTGAATTTGGCGTCTTAAATTGGCCCCCCCAAGCGTTTAGCAATAGAAGCATTTTAAGCTTTTTCAGCGATCGTGTTGCCAGAAGAAGAAGAAAACAGACCAAAAACAATAACCAGGCCGTGCTACGCACACGGCTGGTTTTTAAAACTTTTCTTAGCATTCGTGGCCAACAATTGGCAGTGAAAGTGACTAGGTACAATGAAGCCATTGAAATTTACATACACTGCGCATATGTAGATTTAAGTATGTAATTAGGTTCTTGCATGGCCTAATGGACTATTTTTTCCAGTGTAGTCCTGTAAACCATCAGGAATTTTAGCCAATTGGGTATCCTGAAAGGGGGAAACAACGATACTTATATCAGCCTTCAGTACCGCTATCTCTACACAAAAAGCATGATAAACTTTCTGGAATGGTTAGAGGTAAACCAGGTAGGGGACATCAAGGATTACACAGGTGTCAAAAATTTTGAAATGATCCGGTCATGGTCCAACGTAAGGATTCCTAAACGGTATGGTTTTGGAGTTAAGCTTAAAAACAGCAAAACACAGGTCAAAAGGTTAATTTCAGCTGTTACAGGGTCAATGTTAAAGTTGCTCCAATTGGTTAAAACGTGGTGAAAATAATGGGTGGAAGCTCATAGATTAAAATAAGGAATAGTTTAAATGCTTACCAAACTACGGAGAAAACAAGGTCAAGCCCCCTTGAATACAATGGACGTAGGACCTTTGTTTCCCCTACTTGGTAACTAAGCATTTTAGTCAAAATTATTCCTTATTTTAATCCATGAGCTCACTAATAATATGCAACATGTTTTATCCAACTCAGAGCACTTTGAAATTTACCCCTGTACAACTGAAAATGACCCTTTTATTGATTTTTTTAGCATATAACTCCAAACTAAGGCTGGCAGTTAGTACAAACTATACCTTTTTTGGATCCTTATAGTCAGACAAATAATGAGGGTTACTTTTCAACATAATTGAAGCAATTTAAAAATTTCCCCCGTGCAACCTGGTTATAGCTACCATTCTGGCTATAGCTACCATTACAGAAATGCCTATCATTCATTTTTGTGTAGGCCATGGTATACTGATGCGGCATAATAAGTGTAGTTTTTGTCCCTTTCAGAAGACCAAAAATTTGGCGCGGTTCATGGACCAATAATGTAATTGTACCAATGGATCTCTTTGGCGTTCACTACTCCAACAAACCAGTGAACAAGACCCCAGGCTTGTTTGAGTTAATTGCCATAAAAATATGTTATTCTGAAAAACTATTTACATTTTTGAAAAATTTCTATCTTCACTTACTTGATTTGATTTTGATTAAAACCTTATTGGACTGTACCTTAAGTACACCGTGAAATTTATTTTTGTAATGTAAGCATGATTATCGTGCGTTATGCTCTGCTAAAAATTTCTGTACAATTTCGTAAAAAGCTAATCTCTCCAACCCCCAAAATTGAGTAAGACAATAAAAAAGTTACAATTATATGAAGACTCGTCCTCCCGAACAAAACGACACATATCAATCATTTGAGGATGGGGGTGGATATGCTGAAAGAAGGTCGCATTCATACATGTATATTGTTTGCCAAATATGGTGGAGATGTTACACTTGTCGCACAAATTATGTTCAAAGTACAGAAGGTATGAAAAAATAATGATGCTAATTTTGTAGCTACTTTGTGTTTCTAGTCCCATTTCATTGAGTGGATAATAAATGAAGTTATGTTTTAAAATGTCCAAGTATATTCAGACGGAGCCGGTGGGGAGCAGTAGACTTGCACATAAAAAAAATAAATTGAAAATATGGACAAACTACCATCTGAAATTATGTAAGTTATACCCACTCGAAAAATTAAATAGATCGGTCACAAGAACCTGTGAAACCCACCCTATATAGGGTGTTCACAGTTGGACCATAGGGGTCACGTATGGTCAATAGCGATCATTGTCGCGATAACACCATTTTCCCTCTTCTCCCAAGCTCGCATGTGTGCTATCGATGTCATTCGGTCAGGGGACTGCCAGGTACCTGCCATATTGGGGTTACAGATTTTGAATACACGGTCATTTAGGGGTCAAAAAAGGGGCAATCTCTCTAATCCCTCTTAATATTTCCAAAAGCTTATAGTATATACGGTCGGCTTGATCGTAACAAAAAATTCGTCAGAATAAACCCTTAACCTAAGTTTCATACAGGTGTTACATTTTGGGGTCAAATATCACGCAGGGGTCATTACAGGTCAGTCGTTATAACCCTGGGTCAGACGCGCTGGCCAGGCCCCATATATGTGTTCACAGATTTGGGTCAAAGGTCACTGGGCCCAATGCCGACGCTAGGTAGTGCTCTTGGAGCACCTGTACATGCAGTTCAATTTCACTTGCCAAACATTACATTTACACACTGATGTGTGGGTGATGCTTGTGCTGGGGGATTAATTATCAGAATTATAAACGATGATCTCCCTGCAATGACAATTAAAGTGCACCAGGAAATCAGGTATCATATGTCTGCTTGTGACCAGCTTCCATACCAATGACACAGGAAGGGGTGTAAACTATTGAGAAATGGTTAGGATCTCAACCACCTTCATTATGTTATTTACGCTAAAAATATGCATAACTTTGACCACCTATGTAGCTAATTCATTTTTTTCTGAACTCTTTCTTCCCAATCCTCTGAAAGGGCTTCTTATGGCATCTAAATCCATGTGTGCTTCACTTTAGAAATCTTCAGAAAGGGAGGAACAAAGTTTATTAGACCAAGAAAAATGTTAAACTTTTTGTGGTTAACCCTGTATATTTCTACCCACCCGAATAATGTTATATTCATTAGCTGGATCCTGTAATGTAAGCATTTCCAGAAATATATACAGGGTGTCCCAAAAAAAGGTTAACATCGGGAAGAGGCTTTTGCACAAAACTAAAGTATGGCATGGGTCTGTGTTTAGTTATGATTTAAAGCCAAATAAATCGGTTATTTGCTGTATATTCATTTCAATTGCGATAAGATGTAGGATAAAGAATGCTTCGTCATCAAAAAGAAGAGTGCAAATTCGGATTGAGTCCGATTTGATTGGTTTCTCATAAGATTCGGGAAAAATGATTTTAGAACAAAATGTGGTATTGATTGAGGTTATTGATTGGCTATTGAACCTATCTGAAGATAGGGAACAATCCCTTTTGAACTTCAGGAGGGACAAGAGAAAGGGGGGAAGAAGGCATAACCCCTCCTCCGGGACAACGACATATGCTAACTTCCATCTGAAGCCCTGGGTGAAGATTGGTCATTGATGATCAGCGTACTTTGTATTTTCAGAAAATAATCAGTCAGTTCACTCGCATTAGCGCTATCAAATCGCTCAAAATTACACAGAAATGTTTGAAAAAAAACCAGATTAAATTGAACCGAACAATCAGACTACAACACTTCTTGCTGAATTCTCAAGAAAACTCTATGATTCTGTAGGGACCGAAAAAAACAACAAAAACACGCAACAAACAAAAAGAAAGAGAAACTTCTGATATAGGCTACAATGGCACTAATTGAAGAGGCCAGATTGGAAAGAAAGACACCAGGTAGCAGGCCAGCAGACGCATAAACGGAACAGAAGCAATTGACTCGAGCCAAAATTTCTTGTTAGACGAGCCGTTGTGGTAGATCCTCCAACGATGAGAGCTAGGTGAGGTAAAACATAGATGATAGAGGAAATATGAAGTCCTTCTTTAATAGAAAAACATGGCAAGCTCTATTTGTTTTCCTGTAAGATGGCAAGAAGATGTGCTATGAAGTCAAGTGTATATCCCATGTGCGTCATTTGCATTTCTAAGTGCCTCAAAGGCCAGGAAAAGAGAAATCGGACAAGCTGATTTGGTCCTCTCATAATTGATTGAAAACATATCTTTGTTCTACATATTGGATTGAAATGAAATAAATGGAAAAAATTAAAGCTATTTTATTGGCTTGAAAGGCATGTCAAACAAACAACGGACCCATAACGTATTTTTCTTGGTATCCAAAAATGCCTTTGTCCCAGAGTGTTAACATTTTTTGGGACAGGCCTGTAATTTTATTGGTCTGCCCAAGCTGAATCACAAGCTATCCTTGTGATCGAAAATGGTACAATGTTTGTTATTTCTACCACGTATGGCTTTTATGAACCAATTTATGAAATGTGACCATAAGGGAAGTGACTCAAAGTGAAAATGCACACACAATTCTAACATTTTTACCAGAATCAATTCCTGTGAGTAAAATACGATTTCTCCTAAAAAGAAATCAAAACATATTTCGTCATTTGTGACATTTAATCATGAGGTCAACGGCTAAAACCTTCAATTTGATACCAAAATACGTGGCCATTTGAATTACCCTGGAAGTTTTGTAAAATCTATCTCTTAAACCCCACAGTCTTTAAAGCTGAATGAAAAATTAAGTGACAAGAGATTGCAAAAATCAGATATGTCACTCAGAATAAAAGCTTTGATATTGCAGTTGATGTAGCTTATTTCCACAGATGTCCATCTAAAAGAATTGAACTTAAGATAGTTCCTGGTACAAAAATTGGACAATTCTAATATTTAGTATTTGCTTCTTGAGAAAAATTCAGCCGCCTGTTTTTATAAAAAGCGCTATACCAATTTAAATGTTGCCTTATTCTCACTGAAGGTACAGTATCACTGGTAGAAATAAGCACATTGCAAAAGTTACAGTACTTACAAGTGTACTATTTTCCACATTCCAACCTCGGATATTTGGAACAAACAAGGACGTGCATCTTAAGCACATTGTGTAGTACAGAGAAAATAAGTCAACCAAGTCAATATGTGTGCGTACCATTGTGCGTACATGGTGCTTCAATGTACTAATTTTGTACTTGGTGACAAGTACGTATTGTATGATGGCCTTGCCAGAGTACATTGGAAGACATGCAAGTACATTTTGCAAACTCAAAATATCTACTTACACTGTACTTGAAATGTTGCTTGCTGTGTCCCACATATCAAGGTTGGGAATGTTGGTCTTAGCAAGTTACATTTTTAAGCACACTCAGAAATGTACTTACATTGTGCTTGCTGCTGTTCAAGCTACAATGCAAAGTACATTTTAATTAAAAAAAAAAAAAAAAAAAAAAAAATATGTGCTTGCAATGTGCTTGCTGCTGTTCAAATATCGAGGTTGGAAGCGTTCTAGCAAGTACCTTTTAAGCCACCACCTCTTGAGAAAGGAAAATGTAATTACATGTGATTGTGCAATGTGCTGCGGCTTTGTTCCAAATATCGGGTTGGAATGTGTCTTAGCAAGTAGATTTTAAGCACACTCAAGAATGTACTACACTTTGTACTTGCAAGTCTTGCGGCTGTTCCCAAATAATCGGGTTTGAAGTGGCTCAGCAAGTACATTTTAAAGCACACTCGAGAAATGTACTTACATCGTGTGCAATGTGCTTGCTGTTCCAAATATCGGGATTGGAATGTGTTCTTAGCAAGTAATTTTAAGCACACCCAAGAAATGTACTTACACTGTACCTGCAATGTGTTTGCGGCTGTCCAAATATCGAGGTTTGGAATGTGCATCAGAAGTACATTTTAAGCACACTCGCTCGAGAAATGTACTTACATTGTGCTTGCTATGTGCTTGCTGCTGTTCCAAATTTCGAGGTTTGGAATGAGTCTTAGCAAAGTAAATTTTAAGCACACCCGAGAAATGTATTACACTGTGATTGCGGCTTTCCAAATATCGAGTTGGAATGGGCCTCAGCAATTACATTTTAAGCACACTCGCTCGAGAAATGTACTTACAGTGTGATGCAATGTGCTTGCTGCTGTTCCCAATATCGAGGTTGGAGAATGCGTCTTAGCAAGTACATGTAAGCACACCGGAGAAATGGTTACGTACCAGTGCTTGCGGCTCTTCCAAATATCGAGTTTGGACTGTGCCTCAGAAAGTAATTTTTAAAGCAACAACCGAGAAATGTACTTACATTGTGCTTGCTATGTGCTTGCTGCTGTTCCAAATACCGGGGTTTGGAATGTGTCAGCAAGTAATTTTTTTTAAGCACACGCAAGAAATGTACTACACTGGTTACTTGCAATGTGTGCTGAGTGGCAAACCAGAGGGGGGGGGGGGGCGAGTGTCCCCCCCCGATCAGCACCCTTGCCCCCCGCCAGCCCCCAAATGAAACACCTTTTTTGTACAGTGTCTATGGCGAAGGATCCACATCCGCCCCCTCAGGAAAATGCCTCGGACCCTTTTGCACCCCCCACTTGGAAAGGTCTGGTTATGACACTTGCTGCTATTCCAAATGTCGAGGTTTAGCATGTGCCCTATCAAGTACATTTTAGAAATGCAAAGCAAATGTGCTTGTGCTGTACTTGAATTGCACTTGCTGCAGTGGCATAACCATTTTTTTTAAGCAGGAGGAAAAGGGGCACATTAGTTTGGGGGAAAGAATGTATTCAATTGGGTTAGTACAATATGGCCTATATGTTGCTTACACTGTATATTTGGCAATGTGGGACTACATTCAAGCATTCTCCACAGATTTTCCACTCGTGTGGAGTTTCCTTTGTATGGAATGAAAGGAGGACAACAAAACGTCATTATTTAAAACATTTCTGACGTTTGTCTCACCAAAAAAAGATGATTTTTTTTCATTAAAACAGAAGTGTTAACTCTTTTGCTTTTTTTGCACGTTGTCTTTATGGTTTGAGAAAAGTGTGGCGGTTACTTGACAACAAATGTCATATAGTTGTTTGAGCACAAGTAAAGATGTAGTTACAATGTCAACCCAAACAGCACTCTTTTTGTATGCAAATGGTGTGTTTTGTAATTTACCAAGAATTTAGGCCCTAGGAACAGACATAAAATACAAAAGCAGGAAAGAATTATCCTCTAGGACGCAGTCATTATTATGCCAGTAATGGAAGAAAGAATTCAATTTTTTTAGCCTTAAAGTTGCATTTCACCTTCGCTTCCATTCAGAAAATTTGGCATTCATTATTAAATTTAATTTAAATTTATTTAACTCAATCATTTTCATCTGTAGGCCTATGAATGAGAATTATGTAAGTATATGGGTCTGTCCAAAATTAATAAGCCCCCCTCATCCGACAAAGGACATTTTTCTGGAAAAGTTAGGTCTTTAGTCTGTTACAAAAATGTAAAATGATACACTGCAATGTTACATAATTTAAGTGCAAAAAAAAAAAAATCACCAAAGTTAATCTTCTCCCTTGAAATGCCGTCATTTATTAAATTGATGACGAATTAAAAATGACACTTCGTGCTGCGCGAAAGGGGAACATTCTACACTGTCAGCTGAATGTGTACTATGGAAATTGAAAGTTTGCGAACATGTGAACTTTATAACTCAGGCGACGTAATTATAGTCATGTTGGTACTCATTTTGGTAGCAATGGAAAAAAGATGACGGTAGACTATCCATTGACACCAAAATTCAAGTGTCGTGGTTATTCTTGTTTGTACTCGACATTGTTGGTACTTCTTCTCCATATTTTCTCTATGTAACACCCAGTACACGAAAATGTCATTTTTAATTTGTCAGCAAATTTAATAGATACATTGCTTTCAGGGAGAAGGTTAACTTTCGTGGTTGTATTTTTTTGCACATTTAAGTGTACATTGCGTGCAGGTACATTTACCTTTTTGTAACAGTTTTTAAAGAGCCTAAAAAAATGTACCCTTGTCAGGGGGGGGGGGACTTGGGGAGGGGACTTATTAATGTGACCTGTATATTGTGTCATGGTAAACAAGCTTGTTTGTATTATTTAAATATATATAAGATGTAATATGGCACCCAGGGTATGGGACTGAATATCAACTTGAAACTAACTTGATGAAGGTGATCGATTGAAAGGGAAATAAAAGTAGGTGTCTAGCAGCCACATACGCAATCAAAATCTACCTTTTATGTAGCAAAACCTACCCAACAATTTAAATGTGATGAAGGCCGCCAGTCAGTGATGTATTGGAGGGTTATATATGCTTTTATTACGCCGTGTACCAAAAAGAAGCAACTTTTTTTTTGCCTATTTTGAGTATACATTGAAAAATAGTAATTAGGGTATATGCGTGCAGTATATAATACGTGAAAAATATATAAGGTAACGGCGTATACGCGAAAAAATAGTTAATAGGTATACGCGAGTAGTATATGTGTGTCCCATCTAAGTACCTTATATTCTCCTTGGTTGTTTTTTTTAACTTTCGACCGTTAAGGAGTATACGTAAAAAGGAGTATACGTAAAACAAATTACACCAGATTACTCTCGAAGAACTATATTTAAAAATGGGTCTCAAACATATGCACATTCGTATTTTACCAAATACTACAAAAATTCTAGATTTATAACAACACTGTTCACGGTGGTAATATTGCAATAGAGTACCAAATTAATGACTGCTATAGTTATTGTCCCCGCGAACGAAGTTCGGGAGGAGGGGACTATAAAATGGTCTCCGTCCGTATGTCCGTCCGTATGTCGTCAGTATGTATGTCCGTGATAAAACTGTAACCTGGAACATTTGGGGATATCTTTCTTTAGGGATGAGTTAGAGTAGCCAAACTTTGGTTATATTGTAGGAGGGGATACCCTACTCACATGTAATTTCATTAGTGCATTTTCAGGGATTTTTGCAGATGAATTTTCAGATTTCTTAGTCATTTCTTGAGTAACAATTTCTTTCCAAGTTCTTTTTGGCGAGCTAGTGATGGCCAAAATTAAGGGTGGGACTGGTTGCAGTTATAGTTGTCACTTAGTGATCGCGATATATCGGCGGGGATGTATTTTACGCATCGCGTAAATACGAGGTTCGCCTTTAGTACTAGTATATTGTAGCTTCAGCATTAACTCACTACAGATTGCCAGTATATAATAGTATATAGCCTACATGTATACACATCTTAGCTCATGAGATGCAAAATAAAGATTCAAAATTTACCCTCTTAAGTTATAACACATGAATAGCTTGTATCCACACCACACTGCTGCACATGCTTGTTAACCTGTACTGATGTTTAGCACCAAAACTAAACTTATTATATTGCCAAAATTCACACCGCATCAAAGCTTGTAACTGCCACGTCCACAGCCAATTTTAATGGCAGTTGACCTAGCCATATGACCTTGTCATGTGACATGAATAAATGTATACAATTTAAGCACATATCTCAAAACACTGAAATACCAATATAACGTTAAAAGTACATCCTGAAAAACCTTGGTACAAACTCTATTCCAAAGTAAGACATTGAAAGTAACCCTGCTGCTTCAGGGAAAACCTAAGTAAAAATAAGCACATTGAGTACCTCCTAGTGGTTAAGGAAAAACTAAGTCCAGAGTTAAGTACATTGTAAGCACAACGTAAGCCATTTAAGGAACATTTCATATACATTTCATGAAAATTTGTCTAAGTCTAAGATAAGTACATCGTAAGCAGATATAGAATAAGTACATCCAGAATGTACTTAATTTTAATGGTTTTAACCATAAAGATAAAATAATTTAAAAACAGAAAAAAATAAAAAACTTATTTAAAATGTATGTATTTTTACCTGGATATTTGCAGACAAAACCGAGAATAAATAATGAGTGGTCGAATGATATGAATTCACTGAAAATAATTAATGCTAATATTATGTTCACGAAATAATCCAGAATTGTGGATTTTCTGGAAATATTTCGGTGTGCTTCTAAAGGTCGATGACCCGGGAAATCAGTATTTTGCCAGCACCCAACGAATTCGGTAACGTTAACGGAATAAACCGGTTGTTAAGCGGGATGACGAATTAAGTGTTGGCAGACTACTAAATTCATCGCAATGTTTCCTCTAGATGTTATTAACAGAAAATGTCTTCAAATGTGGTATCCCATTTTATTAACACACACTAGTGCTATGGGCCAAGTAGTATACGAAGATGGTTATAAATTCGGAGTGGATAATAAAGTTTTTATTGAGCGTAGCATCAAAAAACATTTTGTCAGGGGTGAAAAAAAACCATTGGTTTGTACTTGTGTGCGTCCCGTTACGAAATGCATGCATCAAATGGCTGCACAAGCTTGCAGAAAGCTTGCAGACAAGCTTGCGCGAGTGTGCGCAAGCACATGCATACTTGCGATGATTGCAAAAGCATGCACAGGCAATACATGCTTGCAGCTTTTGCAAGCATGTAGGCACATTAGAAAGACAGGTGCAAACATTTGCAAGCATTTACACAGTTTGCAAGCATGCCGCGCACATTGGCAAGGAACCAAGATGTTGCAAGCGTGCACATTCGCAAGCCACCACACATTTTGCCAAGCATTTTGACAAGCCGTATACTGTATGCATGCTTTCTGCAAACTTCTGCAAGCATTTTCACAAACATTGGGAAAAGCTTGCAAGTTTGGACTTTTGTATAAATTTGAATGCATGCATGTGCATGTTTTGTATGGTTGTTGACCCTTGAAAGTAGAATTTAGAAAGATGATGCTTCTTATTATTCAAGTATACAAGTTTAATTAGTTCTTGTAAAAACTTTCAGTTTTCTTAAAAATACTTTGTAACAGTTGGCCTAGGTGATAAATAGTAAATGTTCATATTATTAGAATTAAGAAGTTGCTAGTCCACTGCTTGTTTTTTAATATCTTTACTGAGGCTGCAGTGAGCCTGAGGAGCAAATTAAAGCTTGAAACTGAAGTTGACTACAACTTAGGGACTGGTATTGTGTGTAAAACTTACAAAGTGTTACTGACTACTTACTAGATGAACAATGCTCACATCCACAAGCAAATTCGATGAAAATTCAGGCACAAAAAAAAAAAAGCAGAGCTGTAAAAATCACGTATTCCCTATTTTCATACAAAGTTAGCCTAGGTGATTAACTACGGGCTACCTGTACCAAGTCTCCTTTCCAGCTGTGTATTTTCAATCAGCTGTGTATGAGTAGGGTTCCTTTTACATCTGTGTACGAGACTGCTTGCTAGCGTTTTGTCGGAGTAGCCAATCAGAGACATCTCTGGCTTACCTTGAATGACGGTTGATGATTTTGCAGGATTGCAGAAAAATGGCACTGAAAAAGACTGAAGTGAAGCTGAAAAAGTGTTCCAGCTCGTATGTAACATGTACAACCATGACAACAGACAAAGGCATTGAAGGATTTACAATGTTAGGGCAGAAAGTAACTGGAAGTAGTAGTAGGAACTGACAAGGGTTTTATACAGCCCCAACATGATTCGCAATGGTCGTGTCTCGAGTGATCGAGGTCCAAGTTTCAGACGCAGACTCAGTCATGATATATACATGCACGTAATGCACCACAGCATCGATATTTTTTGCCATTGGACTTGGCATTTTACCAAAAGCTATCGTAATCGTAATGATTAAACCTAGTTCAGGTGGGTCTGAATTCAGTATTCTGCCAAAACATCCTTCACATGCATGCCATGTTCACCACTGATGCCTGTGTTATTCCGTTGAGCATGTTGAGGCTGCCGAATTCATAGGGATGTGGACCCAATAATACAAAATTCTTATGTAGTAGGTGCTACTATACTAGCTAAAGAAATTAGGACTGCACTGGCATGATTGCGTAACTAAGCCATTTAGTCAAAATTATGCTTATTTTATTATTGAGCCTCAATAATAATAGTAAACAGTTTATCCAAATCAGGCAACTTTGAAAATTTTACCCACTTGTACAAAATGAAAATGACCCTTTTTATTGATTTTTTTTAGATATAACTTCCAAACTTCAGGCTGCAGTTCGTACAAACTATACCTTTTTGGACCTTATGGTCAGACAAATAATGAGTGTACTTTTCAACATAAATGAAAGCAATTTTAAAAATTCCCCCGGGCAAACCTTGGTTTATAGCTACAATTCCTGGTATAGCTACCATTCCAGAAATGCTATCATCATTTTGTGTAGGCCATGTTATACTGATGCTGCATAATAAGGGGTCGTTTTGGCCCTTTTCAGAAGACCAACAAATTGTCGGTTCATGGACCAATAATTGTAATTGTACAAGATCTTCTTGTGTAGTTCACCTTACTCCAAACAAACCAGGGAACAGACCCAGGCTGGTTTGAGTTATTTGTAAATAGGTTTCTGAAAACTATTTTACATTTTTGAAAATTTTTATCTTCATTACTGATTTATTTTGGATAAACCCGTTTATTTTTTGGTTACTGTACTAAGTACAACTGAAATTTAGTTTTTAATTTAAGCTTTATTATCGTGTGCGTATGCTCTGCTAACTTTCCATGTTACAATTTAGTAAAAATCTAATCTCTCCAACCCCCAAAAGTGAGTAAGACAATAAAAAAGTACAAGTTTTATATTAAGACTCGTCCTCCGAACAAAACGACAAAATCAATTGACATTTGAGGATGGAGTGTGGATAGCGATAAGGTCCGCATTTCATACATGTATATTGGGTCTTGACAAATTATGGTGGAGCTATTAACACTTGTCGCAAAATTTTATGTTCAAAGTACAGAGGTATGACAAAAGATTATGAGGTGTAATTTGTAGCTACTTTTGTTTTATAGTCCCATTTATTGGAGTGGATAATAATTGGGAAGTTATGTTTTAAAAAAATGTATCAAGTATATCAGACGGAGCAGGTGGAGGAGCAGTAGACTTGCACATTAAAAAAATAAATTGAAAACAGACAAAAATACCATTGCATATGTAAAGTATACACACTCGAAATTAACTAGATTCGGTCACCAAGAACCTGTGACCACCCTCATATATGGTGGTTTGTTCACAGTTGTACCATAGGGGTCACGTATGGTCAATAGCGACATTGTCGCGCTTACACCATTTGTCCTTCTTCTCCCAGCTAGCAGTGCTATCGTTGTCATTCGGCTCATAGTGACTTGCAGGTACTTGCCAACTATGGGGTGTTCACAGATTTTGAAATCACGGTATTTAGGGGTCCAAAAAGGGCAGTCTCTCTAATCCATTCTTCATATTTCAAAAACTTCTGTATTTATACGGTCGGCTTGATCTTACAACAAAAAATTTCGAGTAAACCTTAACATAAGTGTCATACAAGGGGTGTTTACATTTTGGGGTCAAATATCACGCAGGGGTCATACAGGTCAGTCGGTTCTAACCATGGGTCGACCGCGCGGGCCCAGGCCCATATGAGGTTGTTCACAGATTTGGGTCAAAGGTAACTGGGCCCAATCCGAACGACTAAGGTTGAGTGCTTCTTTTTTGGAAGCACATGTACATGTTCTAGTTCAATTTCACTTGCAAAAACATGACAATTACACACTGCTTGTGCGGGTGATTGCTTGTGCTGGGTGATTTAATTCAGAATTATAAACGATGATCTCCCGCAATGTACAATCTAAAGTGCACAGGAAAATCAGGTAAACTCATATGTTTGCTGTGACCAGTTCCATACCAAGCCAGGAAGGGGTGTAACTCTGGAGAAATGGTTAGGATCTAACCACCTTCATGATGGATTTTACACTAAAAAGTATGCATAACTTTGACCACCATATGTATCTAATTCATTTTTTTCTGAACTCTTTCTTCCCAACTTCATCTGGAAAGGTGCTTCGTAATGGCATTCTACAATCCATGTTGGCTTCAATTAGAAAATCTTCAGAAAGGGAGGAACAAAGTTAGTTTATTATGACAATACAAAAATGTAACTTTTTGTGGTTCACCACCTGTGTATTTCTTACCCACCCTGAATACTTGTTTATTTCATGAGCTTGGCATCCTGTAATGTAAGCATTCCAGAAATATATACAGGCTGTCCCAAAAAAATGTTGAAACTCGGGACGAAGGCATTTTGCACAAAACTAAAGTATGCATGGGTCTTGTTTAGTCTGATCTTATAAAGCCAAATAAATAAGATGTTATTTGCTGTCTATTTCATTTTCAAGGCGGAGAATATGTAAGAACTAAAGATAGCTTCGTCAAAAAGAAGGAAGTGCATGCAATTCGGATTGGTCCGTTTGATGGTTTCTCATCAGTAAGGATTGCGGGAAACATGA